>APFE031561018.1:79047-90438 GCA_000404065.3 Pinus taeda | reverse complement strand
CTACTCCAAGAAAGTCAAGCTGAGCCCAATGATATGCAAAGGAGGGTGAATCAGATTATATGCTTGCAGCAAACCAGGGACCAAGTTTGTAACAGAGTTCAAATCTTACAAGAAAAGCTAAAGAAAGCTTTTGACAGAAGGACCAAGGCTGAGGATTTTAACATAGGTGACAAAGTTCTCAAGTGGGTTTCAAGAAGAGAAAACAAAGGAAAGCATGGAAAGTTTGATTCCCTTTGGAGAGGACCATTTCTCATCCAAGCAGTACAAGGAAATAACACGCACTTTCTTAAAAATCTTGATGAAACTGATTTGGATGAAGGTCCTGTCAATGGCAGGATGTTGAAGCACTATTTTGACTACCTTCCATAAATGCAGTTTGGCTGCCCTTGTACATAATTTGCTATATATATTGTTTGTGTTTTCTAAGTATGTGAATAAATTGGTTTCAAGAATCTTGCAGAAGCAGGAAAAGACTGGACTGCAGCAAGTATTACAAATAGGTCAGTCTACATTTTGAGGGTTCAAGGATGAAAAAGCTCCAAGTTTTGAAAGCAGTAACCGAAAGGCCAAGGCATACTGACCTGCTGTTCTTGGTCTTTCAAGAAGAAAAACCATCCCCATGTGGAGCCAGTGTTGGATACCTATACCAATAGGTTTCATATTTCATGATTGGCAAATTCAAATGCCAAATATGCTCTACTTTGTTGACTCGAAGATCCCATATTTCCAAGGAAAAGCAAGGTGTGTACATGCCTTCATGCCTATTAAAGTGTTGATGGATGGTCCAATAGTCTAATCTGGATCATGCCATGTTTTAATTTTTTGTTATAGAATAGAGAAAGAAATCTGTCCAAATTGTTTAATCTTGGCAGATCAGTAGTTAGGCAGAGAAACTAAGGTTCCCAACTGCTTAATATGGGGCCTTGGAAGAAACAAGGGTAGTGCTAGATAGGAAATCAAAGGAAAAAGCCAATGGAAAAGAAAAGGCACATAAATGGTTTGCAAGTCCAAGTGCACCCTCCAAGGAGAAAAAAAAAATGCTAGGCAAAATAGTTGGGTAGGTAAATGGGGTTGCAGAAGTGGTGTTACTTCCAGGCTGAAACTTTGCCAATCAAATACAAAGAAAACAACATAATGAAGCATGTCTAACTTCCCTTACTCCTGATTTACCACTCATTACTAACCTCCCTTGACAAGATGTGTTCATAAGAGAGATTCAAGGTTTTATGTTGGTTCTTATGGCCTTAGAAGCCACATTTCTTGTGTAAAGCTCTTTTCATTTTGATCTACTCTTTAAAACTAAGTTGTTTCCAAGATGACTTAGTGCCACCACTCTTCATTCACCTTCTCCCTCCATATTGACCTTTAACTTGTATTATTTAACTCCCTATGTCTCCCTTTCCCTACTATTATAACACCATGGTGTATAAATCCTAAGAATTGTATAAATACCCCCTCCTTGGCATTATAGCCATATGGTTCACTACTAGGGAATTGAATTAACACCTGGTTAAGCTCAAGAACCCAAGCCTAACCTCTTATCTCCATCAGAACTCATCTACCTAGCCAACTCTCCATTTTTGCCTAAAAATCCTTGAAAGAACCCTTTTTTCACCCTTATACCCACTCAAAAGCAAAAAATATGCAAAAACCCACTTAATCCGCTTTACCCTAAGTATGGGACCAATTTGCGCGTTTATGCGAAAAACCTTATAAAAACCCTCTTTGCCTAAGTTTTGAACCAATTTGCGATTTTGTGAAAATTTCATTAAAAACCATGCTTTCCGCCTTTTTCCTAAATTCTCCGACTATGCATAATTTAATGAAGAAATACATGGCAAACCATGAAATTTATCAATAGTGCAAAGGGTCCCGCCGGGCGCAGATTCCAAGGAAAATACTATTATAATACCCGCCCGATGACCGTATCGCCCGTGCAGGTTGCTGACCCGATAACCGTCCGATCTAGCCCTGTTAATCCAACGGCCGATGCTCGTATCGGACTGGCCCCGACGTCCGACAAATATTGTCCGATATTTGTCAGACGCTGATGTCATGGGGGGTCCACGCGTCGCCTCCAAAATCCATCAGAGCCCCCTCTGACAGATTCCTCGCCGTATAAGAGATAGCCCGATATTGCGCCACTTGTCCGCCTCTGTCAGCGCCCTCGTACTGCCTGTGTCAGCGCCACGACCGGGCACCTCGCCCACCACTGGTCCACCTGTTCGCCACCTCACCGCCCCCGTGGACTGGTCTTAGGCTGCCACGTCACCTGATGACGTCATGCTGACGTCATCCAACCCGGACCCACCTTCTGACATCATGCTGACGTCATTTAAAAAAGGGCGCCAATAAGCCGAAAAAGCCATATTTTGTCAAAATTTCGCGTTTTTTGCACTTTTTGGCAAAAACACTTCTGCACTCTCTGCATGCGTTTTACGACGAAGAACTCACCAACCTGCTCAAAACCAACCGGAGAGCTTCAGCGCGCATATCCACCTACTGTTTTGACCCAAGCAATCCATCTGCCAGGTATTTGTCCATGAAAACCTCTCTGAAACCTGGTTTTCTCTGTAAATGCTAAAAATTACGTTAAGCACAGAAAACGTCTAAATTCACCGGAAAACTACTTACACCCAATTCCCTCTTGGAAAATTGATGGTCGAATTTCACTAGCCGAGCCATTCAAACTGCAATTTCAGTGAAAAACCCACATTCTTCGTTCGCGCAGTCGTGAACTAGAACCCATAACCTGCACTCAGTCACGAGGAAAGGTCTGTTAGGCACTACATTTACCTTCTCAAGGAACCAAAATAGTGTTTCAACTGTTGTGTACTTTCCCTATTACCTTGCATTTTCAGTTTGCCTCTTCGCTCAGGCAGTGCTCTTCCGGCCCAAGAAACAACAATTTACTTACCAATCAGTATCCAAACAACCATGGAGACTCCAGTTGCACCAGTAGCCCTCAATGTTGCTCCCCTAAATTCCCCCCAGAGAGAGCTGGAGTGGCAGGATTTGGCAGACCTAGACTACCAAATCTCAGAGGACTCCTCATCGAAATGCCAGTTCCACCTTCATCTGCTAAATGAGCTTAAGGCGAGACATAAGGATGGGACAAACATACTAGGCATTTGGGATTCCTTCCTCCCAATATTCAAGCTCCCTCAGGTCAACCAGTTCCCTGACCTGATTCATCGATGTGCTGTCTGCTATGACCCCATGCAGAGGGCTGTGCTTGACCCTACAGGTGCAGTGGTATTCTACATGACCCCTGAGGCCATCAGAGAGATGCTGCAGTTCAAGACCTAGAAGAAATTGGTCCCCTTGTCTCTAATGGACTTGATCAACCAAGGAGCCAAGATACTAACAGATGCACAGATCCTGAAGCTCAACCAATTGTTCATTACAAACTCTAACACAGTTCTGAACCCTCCCATTTTTGATGGCTACCTCAATCAACTGGGTGTAGATCTTGCATACATGATTAGTTCCGTTTTGGGGTACAAGTCACTGGAATTTATTGAGGAAACTATACTAGTAATGATGACAATGTTTTCCCCTGGCAAGACTCCAATCTGTTATGACTATGCCACATACATTTCAGATAAGATGCATGAACAGTTCCTGAACTTGTCCAGAGAGAAGGTGTTCAGATACACTTCCTACATTTACCACCTCATCCTGTATTACCAACATGAGAAGTTCTCCTTTGAGATTAAGAGAACTGATGCAGCAGGCAATCCAAGGTCAGTGGTGGACTGGACCTCGGTGTTTCACCTCAGCACCTACTCTCCATATACATACTATGAGTTCATAGACCTCTTCATCCATCCAGCCATGTCTTTATTCTTAAGCTCACCTCCTCCAAGACTGACTGATGAGATGCAGAGGATTCTGCAGCTATCCAAGGTATACAGCATAGGGGATTGGTACTTTTACCAACACTATACTGTAATCAGAATATATGGGTGTGAGTTACGCCCATACAGATTGCCCAAATATGTGCCTATGAGACTGTTTGCCCTAGAATATTTCAGGCAATTTGGCAATGCTGATATGGTGCACTTTGCAGGCAAGGGCAAGAAGGCACAGCTAAAAGTAAAAAATCAATTGGGCCACCTTGTCTTGAACAAAAGGGAAGGCTGGAAAGAAGCTGACAGGAAACTAGAATGCCTTGGCCTAAAACAGAGCTTCCTTTGGAAGCCTTATGACCCTAATATGACCATATCCTTAAGAAGGCTAAAATACAAGCTCTCTAGCTATGAACATGTGAGCATGCCCTACATTGAAATACATGCCAACCAACCAAAATGGAGAAGGAACACACTGGAAGAAGAAATCACTCAAGAAGAATTGAATGAAAGAGCTAGAAGGCATCTATTGAAAATGGCTGACTTGGAATCTCCTCCACAGGTATCCACTCTGCCAAAGCCTCTAGCAGGAGCAGCTGCTTCATCATCTGCAGCACATCAAGTGGCAGTACAAACTATAGGCCAGGCTCAGAGCAAAGGCAAGGAGAAGGATATGGAAGAGCCACAGGCACAACAGGGTCAAGTGCAGCCACCCCAACAGGAACAGCAGCAAAAGGACCAACAGGTGCAGGGGGAAGAAACAGCAGAGGCCCCAATGGCCACCCAGCAGCAGCCAGCACAGATGGCACCCCCAAGGCAGGACTCAAGAATTGACTCATCTGTCCTCCAAACCCCTCAAAGGGAGGACGTGAGCAGGAAAAGAGATAGGGAAACCCCCCTTACTGCATCACCAGAGAAGAGGCAAAGATTAAATCCTTTCTCTAAAGAAGAGATGCCAATGGGGCAGACTTCAGGAACAGGCCTGCTCAGCATGGAGTCCTCAGCCAGCTCTTTACAACAAGAGCAAGAGAGGGCAGCAGTAGGAGAGGTGAGCTCCTCAGCATGAAGGAGTGGAGGAGAAAAAAGCATTAAGCAGCAATTCAGAGATATCAAGAACAGAAATGAACCAATAAAGCTGCAACTCTACAATCACCTGCTGAACATGGCTCCTACCGACCAACAAAGGCTCATGTCTGCATTTGATGCACATGAAGGAAAAATGATCATGAGCCACTTTACACCAACAATGCAGCAACCACAATCAGCTGCAGACTACATTAGTACCAATTTGGAGGTCCTATCAAAAGACATCCACCCAATGGATCAAATAGAGCTGCATAAACAGACGGGTGACATGGTCTATGCCACATTGGCTGACAAGACCCTGGTCAACTACAGGCTGCAGAATAGCCTGAATAACACTGCTGCATAGCTTGAGCTGGAAAGGGCTTCCCTCTCAAGCCAAGGACAATAGGATCAAAGCTCTAGAAGAAATTATAATAGAGCTTGGGCATGATCCTAAAGACATGAAGGCTGTGCAAGAAATCCTGAAGCTAAGGGATGTTGATATGGCAGCATTGAAAAAGATGCTAAAAATCCCAGCAACTCTTCACCCACAAACAGAAGAGGTTGCCCAGCAAAGGCAGGAAAAGGATGCAACTGCTCTACTAATGACACTATACAAAGAGATCCTCCAAACTCAAGAAAAGCTGCAGGAGTCAGAGGCTACATTAGAGGCAGCATTACAACAAAAGGAGGCAGGGAAAACCTCACAACCACCTCTAGAAACAATAAATCTTAAGGAAATCCCTCAAGCCATTGCCCCTCCCAGCCAACAGGTGCAGCAAGCAGCCCCAACCACCTCAGCACCAACCACCTCAGCACCAACAACGGAGCAGGCTGAAAGCCTAGATATGCAGAAGCTAAGGAACAAAATTCAGGTCTTGGAGTCCCAGATGTCTGAGTTGAATCAAGCCAAGGACACTCTGGCAAAATTAAATGAAAAATATGACAAGTCCGAACAGAATGTGGCTGAGAGAGAGAGGGAGGTAAAGGCCCTCAAGAAAAGAATAGTTGATCTGGAGAAAGAGCTCACATTAGACAAAGTCACATCTGAGCTCAAGAGGGTCATATGGGGCCACATTGGCCAATATATCACAGATCAGTGGTAATATATTGAGGCCATCCATGAGCAAATAACGCTCATTGGAAGAGCACATAAAGAGATACAACGAGGAAGGGCATCTCTAGGCAGTATGCTTGAGATTTCCAATAAAATGATTAATGTGCTGAACTACAGAACAAGTTCCCAGCTCATCAAAATGGGAATTGGAAACAGGACAGAGACTATCTCACTAATAAAAAGAGTCCTGACATTGAGAAGCCTGGTCCAGACCTTGGAGCGAAGAGTCCAGGACATGCAAGCAAACATTAACAAGATTCAGAACAGGTTTCTGGCATTACAAAACAGGGGTCTGCCTAGTCTGCTGGAACCATCAGGAAAGCTACTCTCACATGATAAATATGCCAAGAGAGTAAATACTTTTGCACAAAATCAGATCTTAGAGGCAGCCAGTTCATCAGCACAGAAAGGGCCAATAACAGGGCAGATCCTCTTCAAAAGGGTAGAAAATTTATTTTTTATTATGAATGAGATCACCCATTTGTTTGATGAGCCTCCTCTTTTTTACAAATATACAGAGGCTGATGACACCATGGGGTCAATTTTGAAACATCAGTTGCCTGCACCAGATGTGTGGGAAGAGTTGATACGATTACTGTTAAATCAAAGTCAATAATTATAATTTTGCTTTTTGAAAATATTTTCATACACAGGAAGACAAAGACACATCAACAGGTATGCAAAAAGAGGCTGAGCCAACTCAGCACAAGTATTCGGCCACAACAGCAGCATTCGCAGTCACAGGTGACAGGGCCAAGAAGCTATAGGAAGACACAACTGCATAGACACGTCATTCAGCAGCTGTATCAAAGCGCTCAACCGACTCCGTGAGCTCCAAAGGTCAAAATTGTTCTGACAGGAGTTAAGAGCCTTTAAAGTTCATTGAAGATTGTAATAACTTATCATTTGCAATCTCTGTACGAGTTAATGAAGATATTTTCCCTCTCAGATGACTCAATGCCTGAGATATTTTGTAATAGACTTCTATATATCCCCCCTCGCATTTGTTAGCAGGGGTTGGACATTGGATGTAAGAAATCCTTTGATATCTATTATGCTCCTCTTCTACTGTAAATATTCAGAGAATTAATACAAAGGATGATGGAATTTGCAAAGCTCTGTGTCTCTTGATGTCTTGCTGGTGTATGGCTGAATGTTGCAGGATTCCTGCGTATCTCATGATTCAATAAGTTTTCTTATTACTCTTTGTTATATGTTTGTTATCTTTCATATATCATTCATGTTTCCCATGTTTTAGATATCTAATAGCAAGGAAAAAGAATAGTCTCAGGATTTAATCACAGATTACCCTGAACTCAATCTAAGCTATTATAAATGTTTTCTTCAGTTATGGTAATGAAAGTGTAATTCTTAATTGCTACCTTTCACACTATATCATCACAGTGATCTATTGTTTCAGGGATTCAAGTTTTGCTCCCGAGGAATACATCCCTTTCTCACATCCCAGCTTAGTGAAGAATTCTTAACTGCTCTTCACTGGTTGTTTACACTTCATTATCACAATTTACAGTTTGTTTCATGAAATATATAAAGGCCCTGTAATTCCAGCTGCACCAAGTCAGGATCTCAAGAAACCAACAACCACAGACTCCATTGCCCAATGGATTAATTCACCTATAGAGAACATTTTAAAACTATCAGAAAGACATCCTCCCAATCAAAACATAAAACAAACAAACCCTTACTTCATAACTAGCCTAAAATCTCCATAGAACAGAGAGAAACTTTACAGAGAGAGCCCTATCTGATTACAGCTGGGCTAGAAGCTATAATCCAAAGATTGGTTAGTAGTTACCCCGGCCGTATTCTCTTGGGAGTCATAGGGAACAACCTGGGTGTTAACATAAATGGCGACTCCGTTGGGGACCTTCAGGATCTAGAGAGTACTGTATGTCTGCTGAAAATTACACTTAAAATTTGAATATCAGTCAAGAAGCCTTCAAAGTTGTCCCTGTACCAACATTTGCAGCCTCAAGGAAGCGCTGATTCAGATATCCTTTATACTCATTTGCAGATACACAGAGGCTTTCAAACTCCTGTCCAGTCCTTACAATACAAATCTTTTCCAAAAACTTGAAAGGACTAGCTCGGAAGCTGGCTCCCAAGAAGAACCTTCGGTACACTAGGGCTAATCCTGACCCAAACCCTCCTACTGTCTTTGAAAATCCTAATACAATCTCCAAATTCATTAAGAAGCAGCAAGGGCCAGATAATATTGCTGACCTTAGTCCAGAGACAGTTCACCCCAACCGCATTTTCACTCTAATCAAAGTACTATTCCGTTCCAGCCCTAATTCCCCTAGTTCCCCATCCACATCTCAAAGCCCTCCACCCGCATCTTCTTCCCCCACACATATTCCCTTGGCCAACACTCTAAATCCTTCCATACCTGTTACCCCTGTGGTACCCACTATTCCTTTAATCCCAGTTGTCCTTGTCAATCCCCAAAATCTTGTGAATATGGTTATGAGGTATGCACCTATGCAATTACCTACCAATCCTGTCGCTCTACCTCAGGATTACCAAGCCAAAATCTCATATTTTGACTCCACTGGCCCTTACTCTGCTATTCAACATGCTAAAAGAATGCAAGATCATTTTGAAAACTATGAGATAGATGATGAGAGTGTGAGGATGAGAATCTTTGTCCAAATCTTAACAGGTGATGTTCGAACTTGGTTCAGATCACTTCCTGCAAATACCATCACCACCCCTAATGAGCTTTACCAATCCTTCACAAACAGATGGGAGAAAAAGAAGGATCCCCTACATATACTTGGTGAATATGACATGATTAAGAGAGGTCCTCAAGAGACAGTTCTGGAATACTGTGCTAGGTTTAATAATGTATATAATGCAATACCCCAAAACCTGAGACCTCCCCCTGATTTGGCCTTACACAAATTCCCAGATGGATTTGACCCTGATATGGCTTACCAATTAAAAGAAAGAGCCCCCCAAACCCTTGAAGAAGCTCAGAAGGTTGTTGTCACAGTTGAGGCAAACCTGATTGCTAAGAGGAACAGGGCTATATTAGAAAAGAGAGTTGCCTTTAAAGAGGAAGCCTCAGCCTTTGACAAAAAATTAGATGAAATAATTTCTGGTATGAAGAGGTTGGGTGACAGGGTAGAATCTGTGGAAAGGAATTCTTCATGGGAAGCATCACCAAACAAATCCAACAGGAATCCAAACTTTAGGAGGAATCAAAACCCTAATGTGGGTAAGGCTAATAATGATCCAGAAATAAGACCCCCATTTCAAGAAAACTATGCTGAAACATCCACATCAGAGGAGCAAGTGGATGATACCCATATCCACCTAATGGGTCTTGATGATGAGCACTAAGTCTTCCTAAGTCAAGAAGATCATGAATAAGAAGACAGTAAACAATTCCAAACAAAGTCAGGTGAATCATTTGATTTCAAACAAGGCTATGACACAGCTGTCTATGAAGTCCATAAACAATACAAACTAAGAAGTAGGACTGTAAACATAACACAGCCTGAAAAAACCAAGGAGAGATTGCAGCCGAAGACTGCCATGGTAACAGAACCAATGAATACAACTGATTCACTCACAACGGAAGTAACTATTGAAGAAGTTACTGAACAAACACAGAATCCGCAAGCTACATCATTTATACTTCCCAATCTAAGCAAAAGGCCTCAAGAGCCGAATGAAAAACACAAACCCCAAGATCAAGAAGAAACTTTGCCAAATAAGGAAAAGGTGGTCACCCACAACATTGAGGCTTAGTTTGAAAAACCCTTTGACTTGGAGGCTGAAATCGGCAAACTAAAAATAGCCATTCCTCTTGCAGAGCTAGCCAAACATGATATCTATAAACAACAGATTGATAAGTCCCTCCAACTCACTCAAAGCAAAGACAATGTAAATGTTTTGGATGACACCCCTGAATTACTGTTTTGTCCAGAGGTTGATGGGAAAACAACAGGCACAGGGATATTACCATTTTATGTTAGCTTGCATATCCATGACAAGATACTACACAATGCAATGTTTGACTCAGGGGCATCTCATAACCTGATGCCAAAATCGGTCATGGAAAGGCTGAATTTAGATATTACTAAGCCATATAAGGACCTATTCTCATTTGATTCCAACCAAGTTAAATGTCTAGGCCTGATAAAAGACTTATGTGTATCCCTGGTCCAATACCCAAATAGGACAATCTTGATGGATGTTGTTGTTGCTGATATCCCACCCAAGTATGGGATGTTATTGTCAAGATCATGGGGGGCTAAACTTCAAGGGTCCCTTCAATTGGACATGTCATACGCTACAATCACAGTCTTTGGTCAACCCAAGAGATTGTATAGAGAGTCACTAATGAAGTACATGGTCATCACTGAGGAAAAGCCTCAAAACTTCCCCATATATGCTGTCCATTCTGACATAGACTCATATATTTTGTTCAATGACAATACAGGTAACACAAAAAATGAAGAAATCCAGATAATCAAAACAGATCAGAATATCAACGAAGGAAATCCTGACTTAGAAACATTGGTTGAGTCAAAAGATGGAAGTATTCTGGAGGACAAGTCAAATAATAATGAAACCAAGACACCTAAACAAGAGCAGGAGTCTACTAAACAAATTGTTCCTCTAGAAACAAAACTGACCCCACCAAATAAGAAGACTGTCCCAGAAGTCCAACTAAATAAACAACCTAAACTTCAAGTCACAAGTCCAGACCACAGAGATATTACTCAAACTCCCCTAGAACATGAAATCCTGTGGTTCCTAAAATTTGATGGATCAGTTAACAAGTTAGGGGCAGGAGTTGGAGTTTGGATCCATAATAAACAAAACAGCCATGGAGAAGGCAGAGCCTATAGACTAAACTTCAGGTGCACTAACAACATGGCTGAGTATGAAGCTCTCCTGCTAGGCCTCAAATTAATGCAATCCCTACAAGCCATGAAAGTGTCAATCTTAGGAGACTCAGACCTCGTTATTCAACAAGTGAAAGGCAATTTTGTTACCAATGATAAAAGACTCAGGTCTTATAGGTCTGCTGCCACTAAGCTACTAGAGTCCTTCACTGAATTCCAGATTACCAAAATTCCTAGGGCTCAGAACCTTCATGCTCATAGTCTAGCCACGTTTGCAAGTACCTGTAAGCTCCCTTTTGAGCCCCATCACTGTTTTACAGCTGAAGTAAACACAGACCATCTGTCCCAAACATGTAAGGGACTGGCAGGTGTTTGATAATGACACACAAATAAACAATTTTCTGATTTTACAAGAGAGTTTTCAGGTCTAAACAAGACACTAGATAGCATCAATCACAAATACTTGAGACAGAAATCA
>APFE031561018.1:55961-69661 GCA_000404065.3 Pinus taeda | reverse complement strand
GGATTCTGCAGCTATCCAAGGTATACAGCATAGGGGATTGGTACTTTTACCAACACTATACTGTAATCAGAATATATGGGTGTGAGTTACGCCCATACAGATTGCCCAATTATGTGCCTATGAGACTGTTTTCCTTAGAATATTTCAGGCAATTCGGCAATGCTGATATGGTACATTTTGCAGGCAAGGGAAAGAAGGCACAACTAAAGGTGAAAAATCAATTGGGCCACCTTGTCTTGAACAAAAGGGAAGGCTGGAAAGAAGCTGACAGGAAACTAGAATGCCTTGGCCTAAAACAGAGCTTCCTTTGGAAGCCTTATGACCCTAATATGATCATATCCTTAAGAAGGCTAAAATACAAGCTCTCTAGCTATGAACATGTGAGCATGCCCTACATTGAAAGACATGCCAACCAACCAAAATGGAGAAGGAACACACTGGAAGAACCAATCACTCAAGAAGAATTGAATGAAAGAGCTAGAAGGAATCTATTGAAAATGGTTGACTTGGAATCTCCTCCACAGGTATCCACTCTGCCAAAGCCTCTAGCAGGAGAAGCTGCCCCATCATCTGCAGCACATCAAGTGGCAGTACAAACCATAGGCCAGGCTCAGAGCAAAGGCAAGGAGAAGGATATGGAAGAGCCACAGGCACAACAGGGTCACCCCAACAGGAACAGCAGCAAAAGGACCAACAAGTGCAGGGGGAAGAAACAACAGAGGCCCCAATGGCCACCCAGCAGCAGCCAGCACAGATGGCACCCCCCAAGGCAGGACTCAAGAATTGACTCATCTGTTCTCCAAACCCCTCAAAGGGAGGACGTGAGCAGGAAAAGGGATAGGGAAACCCCCCTTACTGCAGCACCAGAGAAGAGGCAAAGATTAAATCCTTTCTCTGAAGAAGAGATGCCAATGGGGCAGACTTCAGGAATAGGCCTGCCCAGCATGGAGGCCTTAACCAACTCTTTACAACAAGAGCAAGATAGGGCAGCAGTAGGAGAGGTGAGCTCCTCAACACGAAGGAGGGGAGGAGAAAAAAGCATTAAGCAGCAATTCAGAGATATCAAGAACAGAAATGAACCAATAAAGCTGCAACTCTACAATCACCTGTTGAACATGGCTCCTACCAACCAACAAAGGCTCATGTCTGCATTTGATGCACATGAAGGAAAAATGATCATGAGCCACTTTACACCAATAGTGCAGCAACCACAATCACCTGCAGACTACATCAGGACCAATTTAGAGGTCCTATCAAAAGACATCCACCCAATGGATCAAATAGAGCTGCATAAACAGACGGGTGAGATGGTCTATGCCACATTGGCTGATAAGACCCTGGTCAACTACAGGCTGCAGAATAGCCTGAATAACACTGCTGCACAGCTTGGGCTGGAAAGGGCTTCCTCTCAAGCCAAGGACAATAGGATCAAAGCTCTAGAAGAAATTATAATAGAGCTTGGGCATGATCCTAAAGACGTGAAGGCTGTGCAAGAAATCCTGAAACTAAGGGATGCTGATATGGCAGCATTGAAAAAGATGCTAAAAATCCCAGCAACACTTCACCCACAAACAGAAGAGGTTGCCCAGCAAAGGCAGGAAAAGGATGCAACTACTCTACTAATGACACTATACAAAGAGCTCCTCCAAACTCAGGAAAAGCTGCAGGAGTCAGAGGCTACATTAGAGGCAGCATTACAGCAAAAGGAGGTAGGGAAAACCTCACAGCCACCTCCAGAAACAATAAATCTTGAGGAAATCCCTCAAGCCACTGCCCCTCCCAGCCAACAGGTGCAGTAAGCAGCCCCAACCACCTCAGCACCAACAATGGAGCAGGCTAAAAGCCTAGATATGCAGAAGCTGAGGAACGAAATTCAGGTCTTGGAGTCCCAGATGTCTGAGCTGAATCAAGCCAAGGACACTCTGGCAAAAGTAAATGAAAAATATGACAAGTCCAAACATAATGTGGCTGAGAGAGAGGGGGAGGTAAAGGCCCTCAAGAAAAGAATAGCTGATCTGGAGAAAGAGCTCACATTAGACAAAGTCACATCTGAGCTCAAGAGGGTCATATGGGGCCACATTGGCCAATCTATCAAAGATAAATGGGAATATATTGAGGCCATCGATGAGCAAATAACGCTCATTGGAAGAGCACATAAAGCGATACAACAAGCAAGGGCATCTCTAGGCAGTATGCCTGAGATTGCCAATAAAATGAATAATGTGTTGAACTACAGAACAAGTTCCCAACTCATCAAAATGGGAATTGGAAACAGGACAGAGACTATCTCAATGATAAAAAGAGTCCTGACATTGAGAAGCCTGGTCCAGACCCTGGAGCGAAGAGTCCAGGACATGCAAGCAGACATTAACAAGTTTCAGAACAGGTTTCTGGCATTACAAAACAGGGGTCTGCCTAGTCTGCTGGAACCATCAGGAAAGCTACTCTCACATGATAAATATGCCAAGAGAGTAAACACTTTCGCACAAAATCAGATCTCAGAGGCAGCCAGTTCATCAGCACAGACAGGGCCAATAACAGGGCAGATCCTCTTCAACAGGGTAGAAAATTCATTTTTTATTATGAATGAGATCACCCATTTGTTTGATGAGCCTCCTCATTTTTACAAATATACAGAGGTTGATGAGACCATGGGGTCAATTTTGAAACATCAGTTGCCTACACCAGATGTGTGGGAAGAGTTGATACGATTACTGTTAAATCAAAGTCAGTAATTATAACTTTGCTTTTTGAAAATATTTTCATACACAGGAAGACAAAGACACATCAACAGGTATGCAAAAAGAGGCTGAGCCAACTCAACACAAGTATTCGGCCACAACAGCAGCATCAACAGTCACAGGTGACAGGGCCAAGAAGCTACAGGAAGACACATCTGCACAGACACGTCATTCAGCAGCTGTATCAAAGCGCTCAACCGACTCTGTGAGCTCCAAAGGTCAAAATTGTTCTGACAGGAGTTAAGAGCCTTTAAAGTTCATTGAAGATTGTAATAACTTCTCATCTGCAATCTCTGTACGAGTTAATGAAGATATTTTCCCTCTCAGATGACTCAATGCCTGAGATATTTTGTAATAGACTTCTATATATTCCCCCTCGCATTTGTTAGCAGGGGTTGGACATTGGATGTAAGAAATCTTTTGATATCTATTATGCTCCTCTTCTACTGTAAATCTTCAGAGAATTAATACAAAGGATGATGGAATTTCCAAAGCTTTGTGTCTCTTGATGTCTTGCTGGTGTATGGCTGAATGTTGCAGGATTCCTGCGTATCTCATGGCTAAATAAGTTTTCTTGTTACTCATTGTTATATGTTTGTTATCTTTCATATATCATTCATGTTTTCCATGTTTTAGATATCTAATAGCAAGGAAAAAGAATAGTCTCAGGATTTAATCACATATTACCCTGAACTCAATCTAAGCTATTATAAATGTTTTCTTCAGTTATGGTAATGAAAGTGTAATTCTTAATTGCTACCTTTCACACTATATCATCACAGTGAGCTATTGTTTCAGCAATTCAAGTTTTGCTCCTGAGGAATAGGTCCCTTTCTCACATCCCAGCTTAGTGAAGAATTCTTAACTGCTTTTCACTGGTTGTTCACACTTCATTATCACAATTTAAAGTTTGTTTCATGAAATATATAAAGGCCCTGTAATTCCAGCTGCACCAAGTCAGGATCTCAAGAAACCAGTAGCTACAGACTCCATTGCCCAATGGATTAGTTTACCTGCAGAGAACATTTCAAAACTATCAGAAATCATCCTCCCAACCAAACACAAAACAAACAAACCTTTACCTCATAACTAGCCTAAAAACTCCATAGGACATAGACAAATCTTACAGAGAGAGCCCTCTCTGATTACAGCTGGGCTAGAAGCTGTAGTCCAAAGACTGGTTAGTGGTTACCCCGGCCGTATTCCCTCGGGAGTCATAGGGAACAACCTGGGTGTTAACACCCAGAACAGAAACAGAAATAAGTCATCGAGTGGGAGATCTAAATCTCCAAGAAAACCTACAAAGGTGGTGTGCTGGAAATGCAGAAAGGAAGGGCACTTCAGAAGGGAGTGTAAATATAAAGCTCCTGATAAAGGAAAGGTATCTAATGATGCTCCTTCTGCAGAGGTGAAAACCACCTCAGATGAAGGTGGGGATGTGTACTTGGATCCTTCAAGTACACATGTAGATCATGAGGCATGGTTAATTGACTCAGGTGCGTCCTTTCACTTCACTCCCCATAGAGAGTGGTTCTGCGAGTATGAGAAATACGATGGTGGTGATGTCTTCTTAGGAGATGATAGGAACGCTAGAATCATTGGTCGCGGAAAAGTAAAGTTGAAGTTGCAAGGTGGAAGGGTTAGAACCCTTCCGGGTGTTCTGCATATTCCTGCGTTGGCCAGAAATCTGATTTCTGTAAGCAAGTTGGATGATGCGGGTTTAAAGACAGTGTTCGAGAAGGATACCTGCAAGATGGTTCGAGGAGCACTGGTATTGATGCAGGGAGTTCCGGATTGGAACTCTGTACAAGCTGCAAGGTTGCACTGTTGTTGACGGGTGCAATAGTTCTATGGTTCCTGAAAATGGAGCAGAAAATCTAGTGGTCTCTGGAGAGAAGACCATGTTGTGGCATCAAAGGCTTGGACATTTTGGAGAGAAGGGCCTTCGAATACTTCATGGTAAAGGTATGGTAGAAGGTATGAGTAATAGCTCTCTGGATTTTGATTTTTGTTGGAAAATTGGTGTATCATGCGAAGGCAAAATCGGTGAGTTTTCCCCTCTGGTGGTAAGAGGACGAAACAGATATTAGAGCTTGTGCACAGTGATGTGTTTTGACCTATGAAAGTTCCATCACTGGGTAAGTCTGTGTACTATGTATCATTTATAGATGACTTCTCAAAGGAATACATGGATATATTTCCTTAAGAAGAAATCTGAAGTCTTTGACAGGTTTAAAGAATTTAAGGCTCTGGTGGAAAATCAGACAGAGAAGAAGATAAAGGTGCTGAGGACAGTTAATGGTGGAGAATTCTGCAGCAAGGAATTTAAATAATTTTGTAAGAAGTGTGGTATAGCACGACAGAAGACTACTCCATATACACCTCAGCAAAATGGAGTCGCAGAAAGAATGAACAAGAAGTTGATGGAAAGGGCAAGAAGCATGCTTAGTGGTGCCGGTTAGGACAGGAATTCTGGGCAGAGGCAGTGGATACTGCATGTTACTTGGTCAACAGGTCACCTTCATCAGCGTTGGAGGATAAGACTCCACAAGAAGTATGGACTGGTAAGAAACCTCTCTTTCACATCTGAGGGTATTTGGATGTGACGCATATGTACATGTTCCAAAGGAGAAACGAACCAAGTTGGATAGTAAATCTGAAAAGTGCATCTTTATTGGGTATAAGGATGGTTTAAAGGTTATAAGCTTTGGAACCCAGTAACAAGGAAGGTTGTGTACAGTCGAGATGTGTTGGTGTTCAGAGAGGTGAAAGATGTTATTAAACATGAAGTCTAACCAAAGGAACCTATGAAGATAGAGTTTGAACTAAAGGAGGAAGAATCAGACTCTGTAGCAGAGGAGGAATCAGAACATGAAGAGCCACAAACTCCGGCTATGAGAAGATCAGTTCGAGAAAGAACGCAGCAAAAAAGGTATAGTCCATCTGCTTTCTGTTCAAATTTTGCTTTGTCTGTTACTGATAATGATCCTAGAACTGTGAAGGAAGCAGTGGATTCAGAGGATGGAAAACTCTGGAAAGAGGCCATGGTTGATGAAATGGCATCTTTGCACAAAAATAAGGCTTGGGATCTGGTGGATTTGCCGGCTAGAAGGAAACCCATTGGCAGCAAATGGGTGTTCAAGAAGAAGACAAATTCAGAAGGGAAGGTGGAGAAATAGAAAGCTCGGTTGGTAGCAAAAGGTTATTCCCAGGTGCCGGGAATTGATTTTGGTGATATTTTTTCTCCTATTTCCATGGTAACTTCTATTAAATTACTTTAATCTGCTGCTGCTGCTTTTGATTTTGAGGGAGAACAGATGGATGTGAAGACAACATTTCTTCACGGGGATTTGGAAGAGGAAATCTACATGAAGCAACCTGAAGGCTTTGCGGTGAAGGGTAAGAAAGAACTAGTATGCAGTTAAAGAAGTCTCTGTATGGGTTAAAACAGTCACCAAGGATGTGGTATCAAAAATTTGATACATTTATACAGGGACTTGGCTTCACCAGAAGCAAAGCAGATCATTGTGTGTATTTTAAATTAATTGGTGACCATGTTATTTATCTGGTCTTGTATGTGGATGATATGTTGTTCGTTGGAAAAGACAAAGAAATTATCCAGGATTTGAAGACCCAATTGTCCTCCAAATTCGACATGAAAGATCTCAGTGCTGCAAATTATATTTTGGGCATGGAAATTAAAAGAGATCGGGCAAAGAGGAAGCTCTGGTTAAACCAAAGGAAGTATGTCGAGACAATACTATAGAGGTTTAATATGCAGGATAGTAAACAAGTGAAGGTTCCTATTCCTATAGGTGTGAGGTTATCTACTGAACAATGTCCCAAGACAAAAGAAGAGGAAGAGGACATGTCCCGTGTTCCATATGAAAGTGCAGTCGGAAGCTTGATGTATGCAATGGTCTGTATTAAACCAGACATTGCACATGCAGTGGGAGTATTGAGCAGGTTTATGTCAAAACCAGGGAAGGAGCACTGGACAGCAGTGAAGCGGGTTTTCAGGTATTTTGCGTGGCACTAGTGATTATGGTTTGTGCTACCAAGGAAGACCATGATTGGACAGAGTGTTGGATATTCGTGGCTTTGTTGATGTAGACTGGGCTGGAGATCTAGATCAGAGAAGATCTACACATGGGTATGTGTTTAACCTATTTGGAGGTGCAGTCAGTTGGATGAGTAAGAAACAATCTGTAGTGGCACTGTCAACTACAGAGGTAGAATACATGGCAGCCACTCACGCAAGCAAGGAAGCAGTTTGGTTGCAGATATTGTGTTCAAGTATGGGATTAGTACAGAGAGCTATAAGGATAGACTGTGAGAGCCAAAGTGTAATTTTCTTGGCAAAGAACCCTGCTTATCATTCAAAGACAAAGCACATTGATGTTCAGTATCACTTTGTGAGGGATATGATAGAAGACAAAAAGGCGTTGCTGGTAAAGGTGGATACTTTGAAGAATACTGCAGATGCATTGACTAAATCTATGAGCTCTGAGAAGTTCTCTTGGTGTAGAGAAACAATGGGCATTTCAGGGCTGGAAAAAATGACTAAGCTCTCCTATGGCCCCTTGTGGAAAGAAAACAACAAGTGGGAGATTGTTGGGTTGTGTTATATTCTTTCCACAACTAACCTACATAGTGAACCGAGGGGTTAGAGGGGGGGCAGAGCCCCCCTTTTGTTGTGCTGATTGCGTAGTGGGGGGTTCACAGGGGGGGCGGGTAGCTCCCGTCTACGGGGTCTGGGGCAGCGTCCTGGGAAATTTTTATTTTGACCCTATATTAGGTTGGGAAAACCTACCTATGGTTTTTGGTCCATGGTTTTAGACGCGATGGTTTTTGGTCCATGGTATTGGATGTTTCAGCATGTATAAATATGTATTGTAACATTGAAAGGAACATATGAAAAATCAAGCTGGTAGTCCTGGTTTTGTGATCCAGTGGGAAATCTCTATGTATATCTGTTTTATGTGTTATGCTCTCGCTTTTTTATTTTTCCTGTGATTTAAAATTCGTATGCAGGTAATTTCTGTACGGGATTAAGACCTACAATTGGTTGTTTGCTGCTAGGGGCTGCTGGAAAGTAAAACTAAAATGAGGTAGGGAGGTTGGCATGCTGATCATCTCTACGCAATTTCTGAGCTAAGTTGACTGATGTGCAGTGGACAGCCTACTCATGAACATTACTCAATTTGTGAGATGAACAGTTGGTCGACTATCGGGATGACTGACTGGGAAAACTGCGCAATTTTCTGAGGGAGACATGGATGAGCACTTGGTGTCTGTCCAACCTGTCTGTGCAATTTAATAAGCCAGTTGAGCGGGTGAGGTCGATGACCTCTGTGAAAATTTTTAGGGGAGTCAGCGTTGGGGTGATTGTTGAGTCCGACTTTCTGAGTGGCCAACATGAGATTTGATTGAATTTCTTGCGGCTAGCACCACTTGAAAAGAATAACTTGGTGCTTCTGCGTTGTTTTGGTTAACAGTTGATCGATTCGATGGCAGTGTGATGGTCTGGATGTCAGAGCAGAGTCTGGTTATTAGAACTTTTGGAAAATATGGCTAAGTGTGTGAATAATTGAAAGATGCATAGGTGATCATACGAGCACAAACTTGCATGACTTGACGATGAAACGACCAAACCATCCAAACACACATGTTCAACATGACTAACTGACAGTGTAAGTGACAAGCGTGACACTCGTGATTGATCATTCATTAATCAAGATTAGCACAGGGCCTTGGTCTTTCAGGGAGTATTGAATTATTGTGTGGGCTACCTCAATCTCCCCACTTATCCCATGGACATATGTGGTTCACCCTTTTCCAACTCAGTCAAACACAATCAAAAGTTCAACTTAGATCTCTGTGTTTCAAATCTCGGAAGGGTAGTTTAGCTCACGAGTTGAAGATTTCCAGAGTATAAGTATTCATCTATGGTGTTGCTCCACTGCTAGAAGGCATGGATAGTACCCCGAAGGAGTCACACAAGAACACACACATTCCTACACTTCCAGCAAGGCTGGTCAGTACCTCGATGGAGTTGCTTGCTTCACCTCTCTGCATAGGAAGCCTTTCTCTTCTTTCGCCTTTGTATTTTTCAAGAGGACTATGCATAGGCACTTATTTATTTTTTGGGCGAAAGAGGGATCCTGACTTATTGGGAGAAGAAGAGTTTGTTCCTTCAAAGAAGCATGTAAGACCTTGGACATAGGTTTGCTCGTTTAGATTCTCCCATTCTTCATTTCTACTAGTTGGATGAGCTTGAACACATAGTACAAAAGGCTGAGTATAGGCATGGGGCTTCCTAGTGTGGACACAGGTTCACGATTGGACTGTAACTTCCCTTGCAGATAGTTTGTATTTTCCATAAGGACTTTATCAGCCAAAAGTTACAACCAAGCACATAGAAGGCAGACACAAGATTGGCCAAGTGCTGCAGTGTCACCAGTTCCCTCAAATTTCAGCCACATAATCTATTCAAAAGCCAGAATGTAGTAGTTGGAAGCACTTATTTCTGGAAACAAAAATCATAATTATATCAAAAAAATAAAATGAATGTGAACAAAAATAGTAAGAAGAATCAAACCAAACAAAAACAAAGGTAAGGAGAAAAACAAACCAAATGAAACAACAAGCAGCGCGCAGACTATGTACATGGCACGGGCACGGCCTGACGTACTAAAAATAATGTTTGAGATCTTGGTCGTTGGCAGGAAGGTTTTCATTCCTCCTTCCCAGTGATTTAAAATGATACGTGTGTGGGTCAAGCTTCTCGTAGACCAGTGAAAGTCCATTGGGCTCCACTACCAGAACCTAGTGGCATTCCAGAAGACCTTCAAGTGAAAACAACACCACTATTTCAGGTACTATGTGCAACATGGGCTCAGATGATGCACAAGGTAGTTGTTTTTATTTCAAGAAGGGTTCAAGTTTCTAAAGTCAATGCGTAAGCGGATTTTCCCAGATTTCTTACATGCAAGATTTAAATTAGAAAACCAAGTATGATGACGAAATTTGTAAGCAATCTAAACAGTTAAAATGTTAGTAAATCTTTTCGATGAAAGGGGTGCAAATAGCATGTATGTGTTAACTATTCTTTGTTGCAATGGATTTTCTCCTCCTTTACCTCGAATCTCATGTTGGATTGCTTGCGTGTAGTGTGTACTTAGGTCATCATCTACTTGTCCAGACCCATCTCGGTACGGTTCGATCAATCGGTCAACGATTTGTCGTTGTTGTAGTGTGTATCTTGTACTGAGATTAGCCATCTTCAGATCTTGGTAGGTTCCTTGGTTGCTTTGTTCGTTTTTCGTGTTGGTCCTTTGTGTGTTCAGCGTGAGTACTTCATACTCAACATCATTGTTTGTGCCTTCGAACTTCACATAGCTCAAAATCATGCATTGTCTGTTGTTTTAGATGATTGAGGCACACTTGGTCCTTGAGCCACCATGTGTTTCTGATTCATTAGGACTCATGGCCTACAACACATCTATACACAGACCATTTAGTGTGTTGGTACTACTGTTGTTGTTGCTACTACTACTACTGTTACTATCGAAAAATAACTGTACCTATTTCATTACCATTAGTTTGGCAAGGAAGGAGTCCCAACTACATGTCTGATGAGGTTGGAACTGGCCTTGCAGGATAAAACTCCAATGTCTTTTCTAGGAGGCAGTTGCCAAACATGAGTTCTTCTAAGGCCAATGGTTCATTCGCACCATTAAGGGGAGTGACATTGTGTTTCATACACCTCTCGGTTAACACCTAGATTTGGTTGCATCTTCCCTTGTACGAAAGCCACATGTGAGACCAGTCTTGAACAAAATATTCATCTGGCTTGTTAGACCAGTCTTTCCTGAGTAGTAGGCCATATGCTTCTGGTATGTCTACAACAACTATGTTGATGCATTGGTGGACTCGACTGTCATTAGATAGTCAGATGATCACGTCTTGTAGTTCACCAATGGTTGGTACTGATGTTCTATCAAGTTGGATGATTCTCATGGATGTTTTTCTCCTATTTTTCTCCATCATGCATTGATCTTCTTAGCAATGGAGAGCGACATGATGTTGGTTGTCGCATCGAAAGCAACCAGACAATTTTGAACATTGTAGTTGAAAATTTGAAAAGATAGCAGGAATGGGGGGAAAATTAAGTGTATTTCTTCCATCCATAGTGTATTGAGCACAATGGAAAGTGATCTGGGAGGTGTTCTTTCTCCCTTGCTGGTAGAGGCTTCGCTGTCTGTCCTACTAGTGCGTGCAGCTGGATATCTCGTTGACTCTAGATCTTAGCCAACTCAAATAAACTAATTTTTTCTTGAGTTTTCTTCATGTCATCAACAATGTTGTACTCTAGATATGGTATACTTAATGAGGTATTCGAGGTAGAATGGATGTTCGTGTTATCCGGCGAAGTGTTTTGCAGTTTGCTGCTCATGGAAGTACTCTTACCCACTGCTGTCTTCCCAGACTTGTTTTGTGTTTTCTGCTTTGGGGTGGCCTATGGATCAGCTCTCCTTATCAACAATCTGATATTCTCTTTCATTTCCCCAAGTGTAGGGGGAGCCCCTTTACTCCTAAGATTGTAATGGTCATTTTATCTTGGTGGATACTTCTTGGTGTTTGTCTTTGGTGTTGCTTATGAGAACTGATATGTGCTCACCTCGTGCCTAGAACTTGATGCTTCAACAAGTACAATACCTTTGTCATAATCTATGTCATCTGACTTCTTCTGCATACTGCTCTCTGCATCGAGTGTATGACTATATACTAAGTTTGCAACTCGCTTCCTATCTGAACAAAAGTTCTCGGGGTGATGTTCTTCATGGAACAAACAGAACTCGAGATCTATACACTGATTGACATTGAACACATAGATCTTCACATTTTCTTGAGTGAACCAGTTGCTTCCTGATGAGTCGCTTCCCTGTCTCTATCTAGGCAGATAGCTCCTTGAAAATGTGTTTGTTTTCCATTATTTAAGCTTAGACATTTCAGTTGTTAAGTTCTTGACAAGGCAAGTGAGGGTTTCAATATCATTTGCTTCCTTGTCTCTACCCTTGCTCGTCATCACTTGGGACTTCTTGCTCGCGTCTTTGGAGTCCTTTTCTGGTTCATCATCCTTGATGAGTCCAATCGTGTGCAAGTCTTTTTCGACAACAATAGCCTCTTCAAAGTTTTCCGAGAGTGTTGGTTTCACAACTCACTTGAAGAACTATGTAATGTTGGTCGGTAGTGCAGATGTGTAGTAATCAATAGTGATGGAGTCATGAGGTTTGGTGTCCACTGCAAATTTTTTCAATATGTGTGTAAACCTCTGGTTGAAATATTTTACGTTTTCCTTCTCCTCCATCTTCAGGCTACCCAATTCTTTCAGTAAGATAGTTGGGGTCTTGTCATCAACAAAATTTTCAAGGAACATGCGTTTGAATGCGTGCGAGTTTTGTATGGATTTTGGTGGAAGGTTGTGATACCATGCAGCAGCATGACCATCCAAGGTACATGGGAATAGTCTGCAAGCTACATCGTCATCCCATACCTCAAGGGTCTTCAGCGACAATTAGAAGTTGTCCAAATGATCTTCAACCTTCATCATGCTGTCAAGGTTGAACTTGATGTTCATTCTCTCTATTCGCCTTAGCATCTTTTGCAGAACAACCGAGAGAGCCAATGGTCCCTGGGTCATCCATTCAAGATTTGGGTTAGCCATATCTTCTTACTCTTCATCCTCTTCCTCTCTTTTGGAGTCTAATGGTTCTGACTCTAAGTATGTTGGTTCGTCTCCACCTCCTCTGCTACCTTCCCCTCCTCCTCCTGTACCGGAGTCTGATCCCAAGATTACAAGAGTGTCTTGTTCAGCTTACCGAAAGACTCGACGTTCCTCTCTGTCTTTAATAGCTTCTTCCAGACCTTAAAGTGTGGCAAGGACCTCTTCTTCCACCGATGCCACAAAAATTCCTATGGGAGTGGCTTTTGACTTCTTTGATGTGTATGGAAGGTGTTGTATGCCTAGGATCAGTCTGACTGCTTTCACGAACTGGCAAGTGATGGGATGGACAGAGCGAAGGTGTTTATATGGAATCTTGTTTTCAATTCTGGGAGGTGAGGAGTAGCTAACTCTAAAGTCGCGTGTAGGTTAGAGGGAGTGCGAATTACTGCCTGGACCAGATGGTTAATGAGTGAGTGTGAGGGGAATTTCAGTCATGTACAACTGGTTTCCCTCCTTCTAGCATCATAAATGTTGATGGCGCTGGACCTGCCAACATTCATGGGATCACCCTGGTATGGAGTCCCAACTAGACCTCACACCGTTTGGTGTGGGTGTTATGAAACCAGCTCAAGAAAAGATATAAAAGATAGATCAACGACTTAGAACTTAGCCTCTTCGAGGGGGCAACCTCCTTTACATTACATAAATGAACAATTCTTGGATGATTCAAATGACAAAACCTCCTTTCTATATATAGGAGTCTAAGGAGTCACAATATAACCCAGCCGACCTAACAATAATAATATAAAGCCACAAAAATAACAATGGAGGGATTCTATGGGGTACAATAGTAACAATATGGGCACTATGTGGGTACATCAATATAATAAGTGGGTTGTACTAATAACAATAAGGGGTTACACTAGTAGTATAGGGGCCTAACATGCCCCTCTCCTTCAAAAATCGTTGTCCTCAACGCTTGAGTATTTCTTGATGCTTCTGTATAAAATTCTTGTCCTCCCATGTGGAATCTTCAGCGGGTAAGTTCTTCCACTTGATGAGATACTCTGTAATTGATCGATTTCGTAGCTGTCGGGTTCTTGTTTCTGTGACTGCTCCAATTTCCAATATGATTTTTCCTTCCTCTTCAATTTCTGGAAATATTGTTTGAATTGGGATCTTTTGCAACTTTTGAGTAAGTGGCCATACTTCTTTGTCCTTCTTCCATT
>APFE031561018.1:1922-52050 GCA_000404065.3 Pinus taeda | reverse complement strand
AGGAGTCACAATATAACCCAACCGACCTAACAATAATAATATGAAGCCACAATAGTAACATTAGTGGGCTTATATGGGGTACAATAGTAACAATATGGGCACTATGTGGGTACATCAATATAATAAGTGGGTTGTACTAATAACAATAATGGTTACACTAGTAGTATAGTGGCCTAACAGTGGGTGTCCCATCTAGTATGATGGCCTCGTTGCCATTGTCTTAAGGATTTGCCCCAACTTTTGCTTGTCAGCACGAGAGAGTGGTTTTCTTTGTCTTTAAGGAGTGAGGTTCACATGCCTGGTGAGTGTAAGTGTCACTTGTGTCAATGGTTCTTTCACTGTCAAGGAAGAGTGTGAGAGTGAGTTCCAGGTCGATTGGTAGCAGTCCCAACACTGCTAGGAACACACAACACAACAAGACATGCACAACTTCCAGTGGAGCAGTCCAAACAGATGCGGTAGTCACAACATACAAGGTAAGATAACACATAAAACACTCACAGATTAGTCTGAGCAAGTGCAACGGTTGTTACAACAAGCTTCATGTGAAAGGTTTGTCTGATGTTCAGGAGAGCAGTCTACACGGGCGAGACAACGTTAACAACATATACAATGCATTTCCATTAATAGATTATGTGATCCGGATTTAAACAGGAATGCAAAAAATTATAGAGATAACCATAAACACATAGATGCAGCAGAAATAATACTTCATTTCATTAATGTAAAATACTCAAATATGCTTACAAACAGGAATGGAAATAAACCAGCTAGGGCAATGGTAGCTTATCTCTGAGAAGAGATGTGGCAGCTACATGCCTCTGAACTATCTTACAATGAGGCTCAAGGGCCTTTTTATTATTGAACAATAAGAGAAAACCATAAACAACAAAAACCCTAACCCGAGGAGATGTAACACCAAGAGTTTGTGGGCCTCGTTGGGGTGAGCTGGACAGCGAACTTCCCGGGGTCGCGAATTGGTCATGTTATCTCCATTTGACGTGCATGATAGCCCGTTGGAAAGATCTCTCTGAGGACTACGATGGAAAAGATGGTTTTAGGTAGAAAATGACTAGGTATATTTCCAAAAAAACGTCGTTTAGGGCCTCAAAACAGCTCCGGAAGTTTAGGACCCGAAAACTGCTAAAAATAGTAAACTGTGCTATAATTAAGGAAACTGAAAAAACTAAAATAAGCATTGGTGGGGATCCAAGTGGAATTAGTAGGTGGCCACCAATATCCACCTGGATCATTATGCATTACAACAAATGAATTAGTTCAGATGTAGAACACAAGTTAAAGAAACATGCATTACAAATGTTAAATATTAGTCTTACAACAGATACAATACATGTGTGAAAATGTGTTGGCCTGTTAGCAGGCTTCTGAATTAAGCGAAAGTTCCAAGACACATTGTTACACCATACATCACAAACCCAGAGTGCGGGGTGTTGGAGCCACTACTTACTCCTCAAAGAAAAGATTATAGACTCTCTTGGGTATGTGGGAGGAGCTGAGGTGAAAAGTCCTTTGCTTGTACAAATGAGGGGGTATTTATAGCCAAGGGTGAAACTGGCCCCTGTGGTTGTTCAACTACCCTAATGACCATTTGACTTCCATGACTTTTTGACTTACATGACTCTTTGTTCAACAAGTGGGTCTCTTGGACTTCCACATTACATCACATTGATTGACAACAAGCCCATAGTGGAGATGTGGGTGCCATGACTCATGATGTGATTCGACATGACTTGACATGACAATGCTGGTACATTCGTGCTATTGTTGGAGTGCATGTTGAGCTATAGTGTTGCTGGGTGATTGATGTCTTCAAGGTGTATCATAGCTTCACCTCCGCATGGCAAAGTGCGTGGAGTTTCCGATGGTCCTTGGTTCGCTTGATGAAGCTTTAGCATGTTGTTCCTTGCTTGCATGTTGGAATGCTTGACAGGCTCATCTGTTCGTGAAGGTGCATGTTTGTCACATTCGTCTGCTTTGCATGCTTTGTTCCTTCATTTGTTGGTGAACCTATCATTCTGCATGTGCTCCCTTTGTTCATCCCATTCGTCGTCTTTCCATGTTCGTTGGTGTACCTATACCTGTAGTCACTCATGACGAGATGACATCAAATCCAAAACCTCCTAGTCTACCATGACACATGATCATTTCAGATGCAAGTGACCGGGAGAGGTAGCAAGGTTGTGAAGCGGGACGATGGCTTCGAGCACTGTCGATGAAAGTTTTGCAAGAGTCAATGAGTGATGGAGACAGGAAAACTGCGTCGACAGTGACTGTCTACGAGGTCTGGCTTGGTTGGGTGGCAAAATCGCACAAATTTTGGGAGGAACAGTCTGGGTTGCTGGAAGGCAAGGCATGAATTCTCTGCGCATTCTTCAGAACGAATGGGCAGCGGGGCTGGACAGCCAGATTTTTGCAATTTTCTAGAGGGATGGGTTGGGTTGCATGAAGGGTCAGCAGGCAGGGATTGCGCAGTTTTTTGGGGAAACTGCCATGGAGATTGGCAGCCAAAACTGCGCAATTCCCAAAGGGAACTGCGAGTTGGCCGCTGGAGTCACTGGCAGCAAAACCTGCGCAATTCCTAGTCTGCTGCTAGGGACTGCTAGCAAGAAAACTGCACTGAGGGTCAGGAGGTTGGCCTACTGATCATCTCTGCATAATTTCTAAGCTAAGCTAGCTGATGGGTAGTGAAAGCCTTGCTCATGAACACTGCACAATTTGTGAGATGAACAGTTGGTCGACTGTCGGGATGACTGACCGAGAAAACTACGCAATTATCTGACGGAGACAGGGATGGGCTCTTAGTGTCTTTTCGACCTATCTGCGCAATTTCTTCAGTCAGTTGAGTGGGTGAGGTCAATGACCTCTGCGCAATGTTTTAGGGGAGTCAGTTCCCGGGTGACTTCTGGGTCCGACTGTCTGGGTGGCCAACATGAGAGATGATTGAATTGCTTGCGGGAAGTGCAACTTGAAAAGACTAGCTTGGTGCTTCTATGTTGTTCTGGTTAATAGTTGATCGTAAGGTGATGGTCTGACTGTTAGAGGGGAGTCTGGTCATTAGAACTTTCGGTAAAAATGGCTAATTGTGTGAACAATCGAAAGATTCATAGGTGATCATACGAGCACACACTCGCATGACTTGACGATGGAACGACCAAACCATCCAGACACACATGTTCAACATGACTGACCGACGGTGTAAGTGACAAGCACGACACTCATGATTAACTATTCATTGATCGAGATGACGCTTGCGCGACAGTGAATGTGACTCCATGTGTGAGTGTGACATATGCTTCATGGCAAACACAACCAGCACATACGAAGCAAAGACTTTGAGTGTAACTAGAACATGGTCGCAAACATGACTTAGACATCAACATGTAGAGACTTGAATGCAATGAACAAGCAAGGTGGATGTAAAGGCTCACACGAGCTCACGGAGTAAACCCGAGTGTGTCTAGTCATCAATTGAAACTCTTTAAGGGAGGATCCAAAATTGGTGAGGCCAAAATTTCGGGGGGTAGTTGTAGTTGCTACAATAGTACCCTAGTGGACTTCATGCATAATTTGTCCTTATGTGGCGAAGTTGATCATGTTAAATTCGTGAAGGAATCCTCTATCCAATGACAACTCAGTTTAACATTTTCAAATTCACATGATATTTTCATCTAATTTATTTTAAACCTAATTCTAGAAAAAAAATTGATAGTTCCAAAGGGGTTGAATAAAAAGTCATTAACATAAAATATACAAATTGGACAATTTTAAAAAATACAAATGTCTCCTTTTACAAGTTCTCTTGAAAATGGTGCTCCTGGTTTTTAAATTTATTTAAAGTGTAGAAAAAAATCTTACTCGAACACACGTGTCTGCAAAATGCAATTAAAATATTACTTCACGAACTTTGGAAAATAAGAAAAAAATATAATTTTAATTTGCCTAACTTAGTTCTATGCGTAGCATTATATATATATATATATATATATTACACATTTTAGAGCAAGTTATGTTACATGAACACACACATACCTCTTAAGGTGTGCGAAAATTTGCAAGGACATGCATTTCATTTAATGAAAAATTAACAAATTGTATGACACTATTTTTTTTGGAAAAAATATGATTATGACAAGAACATAATTCTCAACAAATTGTACTTTTACTACGAATCAAAATTCACAATGGTTATATGAATTTTGAAGTCTTGCATTCGATAAAAGCATAAAAATTTTCAAATTTCATTGCCACATTTGGATAAAAGTGTAACCCATCTTCATGATCACCCTAAACCCGAGTAAAAACCTTAAGATTAATATTATAAACCTTAAGGTTAATATATTAAATCCTAATATTAATATTACAAACCCTAAGATTAATCTTATAAACATTAGGATTAATATTAAACCCTAGGATTAATATTATAAACCCTAAGATTAATATATTAAACTAACCCATGGATTACAAACCCTAATATAAATATTATAAAACCTAAGTTTAATATAAAAAATCCTAATATTAATATTATAAACCCTAAGATTAATATATTGAACCTTAATATTAATATATTGAACCCTAAGTTTAATATATTAAACCCTAGGATTATAAACCCTATAATTAATATTATAAACCCTAGGATTAATATAAGCATCGAGGGTTAGTTCAAATGGTCATGTTCCTATTGTTAAATCACGTCGCTAATAGGAGGTCATAGGTTCAATTCTCCTTGAGTCCCTTAGAGTTAAGCTCTCCTAATAAGCTGGCACAAAGTGATCCCTTTGGGTGGATCTGTTTGGATATTTCCTCAAGAAAAAATACCCTATGATTAATATTATCAATCTTAAGATTAATATTATAAGCCCTAAGATTATAAATCTTGAGATTAATATATTAAACCCTAAGACTAATATTATAAACCCTAAGATTATATTATAAGCCATAATATTAATATACTAATACTATAAGACTCTAACCTTATAAAATCGAATATTATAAGCCCTAAGATTAATATTATAAAACTTGAAATTCTATACTCTAAGTTTAATACTTTAAACCATATGATTATAAACTCTAGGATCGATATTATAAACCCTATTAATATTAAACTAATATTATGGTTCATTATAAGTTATTTACATATAGATCATGATGTTTATGGTAAGTATGGTACACCATGGTAGTCATGTTGACTATAGTTGACCATGTCAACAATAATTAACATATGTTAATATATAGATAATTATGACATTAATATTATTTGAATATTATAATAATGTTACTAATCTTATATTAATGTGATAGTAATGTTTTATATATATATATATATATATAATATATATATATATATATATATATATATATATATATATATATATATAGTATATACTTAACAATAACAAGAACATTTTTCTAAGCCTTAATATTATCAACCCTATATTAAAAACCATGTATATTAAACCCTATATATTATATACCATAATATTATTTAACCAAGTATTAAAACCTAATATTAAACTAAATATTATAAATCTCGATATCATAAACCTTATATATTAAACCTTAATATTTTAAACTTTAATATTAACCTTAACATTATAAACCTTGATATCATAAACCTTATATATTAAACCTTAATATTGTAAACTATAATATTATAAACTTTATATTAAAAACTCTATATTAAACCCTGAATTAGAACCTAATATTATACCATCCAAATTATTATTTATAATGTTCTATCAAAATCAATATTTGTGATTTTTTATTTTATTTTTTAATTTAGTATCCCAAAAAAATTAATAAAACCAAAATCAGAATTCAAAAATAGTTTTGCAATACATATAATGGTAAATAATAAAATCTATTGCAATAGCTGGTATTGTCAAGAAAAATGATAATTACATTATAAAGCTTCCTTCCCATCAAAGATTTGAGTGTTGTGCCTATGGCCGTAGTACCTTAACACCAACATGTCATGAGTCTCATTCTCACATTTAAGAACTCAAAAAATAAAAAACAATCGAGTACAAGGGCCATGGCAAAGGCTAACCAACCTGCCATAGGGCATTAAATGCCCAGGTACATGCATTCTATATAACAAAATAACACACAGCTTTTATTTTTAATTTATGTAGCCACTGAGAGCTATGTGTTATTTTGTTATATAGCATACATGTACCAGGGCATTTAATGCCCTATGGTAGGCTAGTTAGCCCTTGCCCAAGGGATATTCCATATTTCAGGTACCCATAGCTCGCCCTAGAATACGAACTTGTGAATCCACCCAAAATACAAATATCAAAATCTCCTCCACAATTTTGGAATTTAACCGGTAATCTTCCTGTACTCAGCTTCAACCACTTGTACACAAATGCAATTAATAAATGATAACAACATCTAATAAATAACTGAAAGAGACATTAACAATAACAATGATAATAACAATACTCCACATTATTAGCAATTTTAAAAAGAAAAACTTATGAGTTTATTAAACTGTAACTATAAAAACCCAAAATGTGTATTCGAATACTTCAATCCTAAAATGCTACATTGTAATAAAAACGAACTTTACATATCTTTTTATTAAATTGTATCTCAAAAGAAACCCACGCTTCAGCTCTAAAAACTATGCTTGAAAACTACACTCTAGAACATTAATACAACCATAATGTATGTTTTCCTATAGTGAACAATTATAACCATGAATACTTCCATGGAAAGTGAGGTTGATGTTGATGTTTCCCATATGATCCTATACCATCGAAGTGGATCTCTTACCCATGAAATGAACAAACCTCAAATAATATCTAGCACTTAATCCTCCCTTAGACTCTAAAAAAACCATATGTGCCCTAGTCTAAAACCCCTTCTTACAAGAGAAAAACCGTTAATCTCCTAAAACCCTTGATACTATTATCAAATTCTTAAAACTTTACCCTTAAAACCTAGTATTATTCACCAACTATTTGACGGATACTTCCACCAATACAAAATTGTCCTAGAAGGCCAGTCACACATTTTTAAAACTATGTTGCTATATAAAATTATTGAGAGTTTAATTACAAATTTAAACCCTAATAATAAATATATGAACATTTCCATCAGTTATTTTACCAGCGGTGGTGAGTCCGTTTCATTTTTTAAAAGAAAAAAGTTGTATATATTATGTAAATCTCATGTACATTATATTGTAGAGGGAATATTGACAATATTTCCCAACCATATTACAAAATGTTACCATGTATGCATATATAGAAAATGATAACTTGTCAATCATGACTGCATTTACTTATGGATCTAAATAACTTGACAGATAGAGATATAGACCCTTATCCAGAGAATAAGGAAACAAAAACGTGATACCTGAGCATAAGACGTTGATAAAAAGATGGGGTCATGATACATACCAGGATAGATAAGTATTCCTATATACCCAGCATCGAGAATGGTTGAATTTGATGCATGATATACCCCACAGTGATGCTCATATACCATCTTTCGCATTGAGTCTGCAAGCCCCTCTTAGATAGCGCATTAGCAATCATATTCTGTGAGTGTTTTACATGTGAAATGGAGAAAATAGAAGTCTTCCAGATTGATAAGATCCTATGCATCCATATAGAAAGATTGGCATTTTTTATTGAATGTTTTCCAATCACATGTTCGATAATGATTTTTGAGTCGCCAAAGATCCGAAGAGGGCCAGTGTTCAAGAAAGAGCAAAAAATAAGGAGACCATATAATGCCATGGCCTCAGCTTTGTTGCTTGTCCCTGGACCTCCATTCCAGTAAATTGAAAAGTGTTGGTCTTCCATGATATTGATGTATACTCCGCATGCACACATACCGTCTTTTGTAGCACCATCAAAGTGAGCCCTCAGATATATTAACTAAGTAGGGGCAGCTTCATTAGATTTTTGTTTCATTTGTTGGGGAATAAAGGGGAGGATAGAGAGATAATAGGGGATGATATTATCATATATAAGCTTGAAATCCTCCTTGCAGTTTTGAAAAATCACTCTATTCCGCCATTTCCATACAAACTAGCACACTATAAGGGGAATAGGTCTCCATATTACTTTCTGGGAGCCCCACCATTCAAATGCGTCCAAAATGGATGAACGGGATATGTTGTTGAAATCAAAGTGAGAAGCCAGCTTCTTCCAAAGGTCCTGAGTGTGGATGCAGTTAAAAAAATATGCATATTGTACTCTGTCTCAGATCGACAAATAGAGCAAATAGCGGGGCCGTTCCAATTCCTTTTTTGTAGGTTGGTCCATGTGAGGATTTTGTTATGGTATACAAGCCAAGAGAATAGTACAATTTTGTATGGGCATCTAGATTTCCAGAATGCAAGTGGAAATATTTTCCCAGCATAATCATGATGTTCTTCTATTAGGGAGAGATATATATCTTTAACAAAAACATTTATCCTGCCTCCCATACCCCGCCATGCACTGTTGTCCTTTACCTTGGTCCTGTATATCCCACTGCTCTTCATATTCCAGATTACCTTATCCCATTGGACAGCCATTTGACCATGAAGGCCCAGATCAATAGCATATTTCCATCTAGGAATAGCACCTTGCCACTCCTGAATGACCTCAACCCAGTAAAAAATACCTTTTTTTTTAAGGAAAAGTAAAAGCTGATGAGGTATAGGCCAAACATCCTCTACACCGATGATAGAATCAAGGCCGATGAGAATGTTGTTCTTAGATTGAAATTTCCAGACTAGATTTTTGAAAAAGAAATGTTGTATCTTTTGGAAGCTCCTCGATATAGCCAAGCCACAAGTGGGCCCCAATGATATGTTCCTGAACCAATATGTGAAATCTATGTTCCCCAAATATTTTATTATGATAGCAGAGCTCCATAAACTATCTCCTAGTATCACTTTCCATAGTGACTTACATAATACGGTAGAGCCAAACTTGCGAAGGTTCATAATGCCCCAACCCTCCATATTTTTAGGGAGGGTAATATTTGTTAGTTTGGTAAGGTGGAATTTTCTTTTTTCCTTACAGCCCCCCCATATGAAGATTGTCGTTAAACTATTTAATTTTTTAATGATGCTTGATGGGATGAAAAATAGGTGTGCCCAATAAACTATGAGTTGTGCAAGAACAGTTTGTGTGAGAATCATCCTACCAGCCAATGATAGGCATTTGAATTCCCAACCTGCAATCCTTTTGTAATATCTATTAAGGATCCAAGACCAATCTATTATGGAATAGCCCAAAGGCTTCAAATGATAGTCCAAATATTTCATTCCCTCTTTGATTGATATTGCTTGAATATTGAAGAGTTGAGAAAGATATTCCATATCTTCCATATTGACATCCCCATAGTGAAAAGATGATTTGCCTTCATTTATATGCAAACATGCCGCCCTTTGAAAGGAACTTAATATTTCATGCAAAATTTTCCAAGACTGCCTACAGAGCATAGCAAAAAGTAGTATGTCATCCACGAAAAGGTTATGCGAGAATTTTTTACCCCTGTTTATGGAAAGTGGATGGCAATTACCCATACATATAGCTCTTTTTATATGTAGGATGAGAGTGTCCATGACGAGGATGAATAGAAGGGGAGAGAGGGAGCAGCCCTGACGGGGGCCCCTGGAAGCAATGAAGTAGGAAATAGGAATACCATTTATGAGAATGCATAATTAACCTTCTCCACACATGCCATTATCCAGTTTGTACATTGACCATTGAGCTCAATTTTTATGAGGAGACACCGCAGAATGGCTGCCCCAATTTTTTTGAGGTTAGTTTTGAGAATGGCTGCCCCAATTTTTTTTTGTGCATGGAATGGAGACACTCTTAATACTAATTAATAGGAATTGATTAACATAACCTTACAACAGTCCACCTGATTGTAGAAGAAATACAAAAAAACTCCTAATACTAACCTGGAATAAAATGTTCCTTGCGACAACCAGTAAACCACCGAGAAGTAACGTCGAACAGACCATGAACGCTACGATCCAAAACGAAAACCATAACCAATCCCAGAGCACAGAAATGCTAGGAAATTGAGCGAGATAGGAGAAAATAACAGAATGTTGAGAGGAGGTGTCAATAGTTCCAAAATTCATAAACGATATGGACCCTGTGCAGGAGTGCGTAGGGCGAAATGGAAGGAAAAAACTTGGTAAAATGAAAAACAACTGGTTTTATAGAGAAAGGTTGTGAGTGAAGGCAATATCTTGTTCCAACACGTAGAGTGCAAGGTGTCAAACAAAGGTTGCAGAGCAATGGAAAGTTGTTAATTGGAAAGGCTGTATCATGTGTCCTGCCAGTGTGCAGTCCCCCATGAAAGTGATCGGCTACACGAAGGCCTAATCAGGGCAAAGGAGGAATGGTAGAATTGGTAGATGTGGGTGGTGATGGGAGAGTCAGTCGAGGAATGCAAAAAGTAGTGGCAAGCGAGAATATCAAAACGTGTCCTGGATGCAGACCAGCATTGTTGTAGTGGAGGGAGTTGATTGGTTGCTTAACATTCCAGGCACTAGATTGGAGTTGCGGGATCTCAGCATCCTAGTCGTTCTGCTTCCCGAGAGCACCCTTTACGATAATGTCAGTGCCACACTATTCTCACGAGTGGAATTGGAGTCGCAATTATCGTGGGGCCGTCAGTGAGTCCGTTTCATTACAATCATGTCAATAAAGGGTGAGTGATGTTTTATTACAATCATGTCAATAAAAGGTTTATGCATAGTAATTTTGGGCAGTTATGGAGTGAATGCTGAAGGAGAAACATGATATAACCATAGTAATGAAAACCATAAGATTTTAATCAAGGTAATTGCCTTTATCATTGAAAAATGTGTACATTAAACCCTTAAATATCACAAAATTAACACAGAAAAAGAATGTATGGTAATCACTTAAACAATCTATGGTTTTATCAAAGAATATGAACATAAGATATATCGTTTCAAGATAGTTTACAATCATGTAAATATTTTAGGATTTTTTATTACAAATTATTTATCACCATTCCTGAATACTTTAAATGATAAGAAGTATGTTATTTAACCATTATTGTTGAGCAGGGAAGCTCATTCTACAGCTCAGTGTGATGTGTAACTTTGTCAGTTAGCCATCAAAGTTGAAATTAAAAATTAAAAAAAGTTAAAATTAAATAACTATACAAAATATTTAAATAATGTCGGTTTATGAAAAAATTGCAATTGAAGAAATTGAATCCCCCTAGACTCATGTTAGACCCATATTTAAGATATATCTATGCTAGTAACCTATCTCCACACAACAGTAAGACACTCCCAATTTTTTTGGCACTCCCACTAATGAATGCTCGATCACTCAACATGATATCATCCGATTGAGAATGATAATCAACCCCATAACACAAGCTTGATCATAGCTAGGTCGCACTGTCAAATTAAAACATCTCCTTTGAATGTTATGTTTGATCTCGTTTGCTTTGAGATCACTTGCAAAATCCCAAATATTTTCACCTCAGCAACAACTTCTTTAAAGCTGCACAAAAGGATGAAGGAATGCTCAACAAAACATCCTTTAACACACTACTCAGAGTGTGACTTCTTGTTGCCTTTGGCTAAAGAACGCATATTCATGTCTACTAAACTTTTGGTGGAAATTATCAAATATGGTTCCCTTCTCACAATGGATAATGGTTTTTTTGGGTATCCCAAACATTCCCTAAGAATCCTTGCCATTTATTTTGTATACACAACCTCTGTTTCCCATACAATATTACAATACAATGCAATTTTAAAGGTTGCAGAGATTTTATTCTTCTACAAATAGTGGAAATGCAATTGTAAGATAATATATACTTTGTATACCTATCGCCGAAGTGCAAAGAGTGTCATTCCCACAAAGTCCACGAGAGTGATTTCATTGTTGAAATATGAAGGATAACTGTCAACTCTAAACACAAGGTTCATGTTCGAATGGAAAACAATGAAACCATTGCAGTTGAAAACAAGAGACTTCCTCCACACTACTAGTAATGTGGAGGGAATCTTGGGTGACTTGTCGTGGATCAAAGAGTCCTAATTTGAAAATTACAAATACTTTTCCAAAAATTTACAGAGGAGCGAATACGTCTGCCATAGTCTACGGCCAAATTAGTATTGGATTAGTTTCGGCTTTCTAACAAATGGAACAAATCAGCTTTCTAGTGAATGGAACAAATCAACTTTCTAGTGAATGAAACAAATGGGACAACAATTTCAATTTGTTATCGAGTGAATGAAATGAAATGATTCAAGCTGGCAAAAGACAGATAAGAAAACAACGATTGAGAATTAAAACGGATGAACAGGAGAGAAGAGTGATTTATCTTGGGTAGTTGGGAGGGTTTAATGAGAACCTCCTCACCCGGGTTCTAGTTTCATGATGTGATTATGTTGTATATGTCCAATAACATAACTATATTGTATATATCTAATATATGTGCCGCTCCGTGAATTAAACCATGCTTTTTCTTAAATTTTCCACCCTTTAAAATATTTTGAAATTAAACACTTCTTAATAAAATTCATACACTCCAATTTTAATATAGACCATGTTTGTAAACATAATTAACCAAAAAAACAAAACAAACAAAATCAAACAACCCCACGTCCACTTAAATATCATCAACGAGGTGTGACGAAGTACCCATCCAGCCACTATCATTAGTTTTGTCATGATAATCTTGTCCAATGTTAAAGGCCTGCACAACCTCCAAATTGGGAAAACAAATAGTAGCAGTGCCTTCACTACTTCACTTTAAGATCCCAAAATGTTCGGTAAATTTCACTTAAAATAACAGCCATTGTCGCATAGCCAATGGAGACAAACTTCGAAGGAAAGAAAGGCAAATGGAATTTAATGGACGGGGTAAGTTTTGGGCGGCCGGGAGCCCACGTGCACGTCATCCGGCACTTTTCAGTTCGGTTTCTGCCGCCATCTGCATCGAGTAGCTCCAAAGGTGACGAGACAATCAGCAAAGCCATCCCCGTGCCACTCTCGGCAGGAAGCTCGTGACCTACGTTTTCACCTCTCTGTATTTTCCTACGGAATTTGTTGTTATGCAAGATAAAATTTAACATTATTCTGTGTTATGAACGTCAAGCCCCACGGCAAGAGCTAACTAGCCTGCCATAGGGCATTAAATGACTGGTTAGCTGCATGCCCTTTAACTTTATAACACACCCGCGCACATAACGAGATAAATGAAAAATAATGGGGTGTGTTATAAAGTTAAAGGGCATGCAGCTAACCAGTCATTTAATGCCCTATGGTAGGCTAGTTAGCTCTTGCCCTGTGAAATTACTGTTGGAATACTGTAGAAATGAAAAAAAGAAAAGCAGAAAAGTCAGAAGAGTCTACATCAATATATTAACCTAGAATGTAGATAAGGATGTAGAGTTGTCGATAAAACTTTTGTGATCTCTTGGATCTAGAACAACCTAGAGAGTTCATATGTTCTTATAAATTGAATTGTGAGTACAAACATTTTTCGCATCATGAATTGTGATTTCTCTTATGTTTAGTAAGTCTCTTGTGTGTTTGTGTATTTGTTTTTATAAATTGGTATCAAAGCTACATGATTTCTATGAAGTTGTGGAGTTATGAATTTCTAGTTTATTTGAATTTGTAGTAGTGATTTGAAGGCATTGAGGTGGAACGGTAGTTGAAGTCATCGTCAAGGGGAAAATTGCAGAGACTTTTAGTAGAATCATAACCTACAAAACCATGTGCAATCATTGGTGTTTGAGAGGACTGCAACAGAGATAAAAAACCAAAAGGCATGAATTTGGTAATAATCCATTCGAGCTTGATATATTACATTGGTATAATTCGTTGCATTGTGAAGTTTTTAAAGCTTGTTGTGTTGTTAAGTTTTTATGATTAAAAAAATGGAAGTGTGAGACTTTGCCATACTCTGTTTTTTTTTTCATTTTCATGCGTGAGGGTTAATGCAAGAGAGTTAAAATGTGAAGTTTTGATTTTTTTAATATCACAATGGATATTTAATATTTGATAAAAGTGGGGAATTTTACATATTTGAGTTAAGAGAAAATAAGTCTTAATTTCACACATTTTATTTATGGTGGTAAAAGTTTGATTCAATAACGATTTATTATTTTAAGAGTTAAGCCTTAGCGAAAATCATATTTATAAGTTTTTTTTGAGTGATGAATTGGAGATAGTTTTTAAATAATGGAAAATCCATTGGTTGGCACATATTTGAATAAGTCCACTAAGATTGATGGTACAAATTATGGTAATTGGAAATTTAAGCTACTAACAGTGTTCAAAGTATATAATTTGTGGAACAAAGTGAGCGAAGATGAAGCCAAACCCACGGCTACTACCATTGTCTCAGATTGGGAGAAACACGAGATGAAGGCAAAAGTATTGTTGCACATGTTTGTAAAATACAACACCTGTAAAATCCCAAACAATTAAATCGTCAATAGATCTACCACTTTATAGTATCCTAAAAATGTTTCAACCCAAAACATGGAGCACAAAGGGATATGAGAAAGGAAAATGAAACCACTTATTTATAGTAATAACTGTAAAATGTTACATGCCCCATACAAGTAAAATTGGAGCCTCTGCCAAAGTCATGTATGGTTGATCATCAAGGATTAATCTAAGACATTGAAGCCCACTTGTGAATCTTGGATAGATCCACCACACAAATGTCACCATGAGGTTTTCATCCCAAGATTAAGCTAGAACTGGCCATGCCAAGTTCTCAACAAACACACAATAAGATAGACAACTCAAGATGATCCTCTAACTCCTATCCCCTTTAATAGGCATGAGGGACTTTCTAAAAACCTTGTTTTAGTATTTTACCTTGAAAAATGAAGGAAAATACTATGGAAATAACCCATGGGAAAATACCATGGGTAGATTTTGTCCATCTTGACCACATCAAGAAATGGGAATATTACAAATCCTCCTGCCCAACGATTTCTTGCCCTCAAGCAATCCACTTCTATCCATAACAAAAGAATATGTATATTGATACCTGGACCCCACACAAACCAATGTGTTATTCCATGCCTCCATTATAAATGATCTTGAATGGATCCTTCAATACCTAGATCCCAAACAATCCTTTGGCCAATCATGCCCTCAATAAATTCACCTGGATCCCAAACAATCCTTTGGCCAAACATGCCCTTAATAGATTCACCTGGATCCTAATGCCACCTAAGTCCTAGGACCTGTGGGTTATGATACCATCTCAACCCTCCATCACTACTCGTGCCTAAGGACCTAATCTATAACATGCCCTTGGCTAAGGGTATCCTCCCAAGAATCATCCCATTAATAGAGTTCCAACTCATAATCTCTCTCCAATCCATCTAGTGGGAAGGATCTAATTCATTAATTCTTATACATGGAATAAGTATACTATGTTGATATTGCATGATACTCAGCGCATCCTACTCCACTTGGTCACCCAACATGATCCATTAGGAGAACTCTACCCTTCTCTTTCCAATGTATAAAGGCAGGTTGTTAGTGTTGTAAGCCTTATCTATGTACTCCTTTAGAGAGATACTCTAGAACTCCCAATTGTACTCCTCTTGCTACCTTGTGAAGGACTTAAGTCATTCCTCAACACAAAACAACTTACCCTTATGAGCTCCTCAATTTTCCTATTCTCATGTAAGATAATGTCTTAGAATTTCCAAAATCTTTGATTCAACATCATAAGATTTGTCTTGAAATACATGATATTTTCTCGAAAGACCTCTATTGGAAATTTTTGTGCCCTATTGAATTCCTATGTATCTGTCTGCACTGGATGCTCAACTATCATAGATCTAGCTTGAACCTTTGATCGACTCTCCAGAAATGGCTCATCCTACATACCATATTTGTTATGTTGCCCCTCATGATCATGCCCATCATGCTAGTTTATTACTTCTGGCTCCTCACTTGAGTCTCCTTGATTTTCTTCTTCCTGGCCTTCTCCATGTGTGGGGACAATCTATTGTTCATCCTCTCTAGTTGTAAAACATGGATTTACTAGTGGACTGTTATCTACACCTAATTTCCCATACTCTTTATGGATTTCCTCCTGGATATCTATGGACTCAATTGTAGAATATTATACCACATCCTTAGGAGAAATTACCTCCTTCCATTCCCCATGTACTTTGCCAAGTTAACTAATTACCATCGGCTTGTCCTATAAGTCTCTATGAAGAACATTATGTTGAAACTCACTATCTGTACTTAACTACTCAAATCCTTCATGGGTTCTCTCCTGGAAACCAGTGAACCCAACTATAGATGAATCCACATCATCTGCAAGAGTCTCCAACTTTTCTGCCCTTGCTTCCTCCTTATCACCTGAACATGAATGGTTAAGTGCCCAAGGTCCCTTGCAGACAAAACATAGTTCTCTCATTCCTAGCTCATTCTTGTTGCAAGTTTTACTACCTGGGTTCTTTCTTCCTCCATCAATCATTTTAAGCTCCATATTTTTCAACAGCCTTCTGAGAATTTTTATGTTTTGCATGACCAACATCTCCACTAAATCATAGGAAACTAGTGATACAATTAGCTCCTTCCTCCAAATGGTCAAAATTTAACATCTTAGTATCTTGTACATGTCGAGATCTCCTTCTAGGAACAAGGACACGATATTTTGCATTTTTTTGGACATGGTCTGGATGAACTTATGTAATTCTAGCATAAAAGTTCCGGAATACCTATAAGATTAACTCGTCACATTCTAGACTCAACATGAATGTGCCAAAGCTAAAAATTTCCATGAGTTCTAAGATTATGGGATGCTTCTAAATGGTAGGAAGCATGATGTTATTTAAGCCTTGAATGACTTCTATGATCAGTTGCAATATCTCCCCATTATATCATGATTGGAAGGAAATAGTGGTGATGTTAAAGCTACGCTCTTACCGAGAAAAGAAGTAATTGTAAGCCTAACCTCTTCATAGGGATGTTCCCAAAGTTTGGGTTGTATCAAAGCAAGCATGGATGGAATAAGAGCCCAACAAAGTTTCTTCCATTTTGGTTTCCCCACCCTAGATAGACACATGTCTAATTCCTCAAACTTATGAAGGTCTACGTCTGACTTTGTATTATACAATTCATATCCAAGTGTGAAGAGCTTAGCCCTTGTTCCTAGTCCTTCCTTCACTTCCCATGGGTGCCTTGACTGTAGAATGACATGAACCCTTTTCAAGAATGGTTTGCTACTTTGACCATGATTTTGATCTAAGGAGGTATTGTTGCGTAAAGGAACATATATTCTCATTAGTTCATAAAGATCTTTCTGGGTGTTTTCCAAGGTCTCTTCTAGAAGGTCCATCTTTTCCCATACCAAAGCAAGAAAATATAAAGGAATACACTAATTCCTTATAGAGAGATTATGTCAATCATGCATTCACACCCCTTTTGTTTTTTTTAACTTTATTAATTTCTAGTAAGAGATTATAATTCCTAGAACCTTACTTCACTCCACACTGGAACATCTCGACCTTCTGAACAAAAGAAATTTCAAGAGTTTTGGATATGGAATATAACTCTGCCTCACAATGATATTATACTACAAAGCTTCTGAAGTTAGTGAATTTGGTCTACTTGATATGATGAATAATCTCAAACATTTAAACCTCAAAAATTGATCCTTAGAAACACAAAACATATTCATGGATCTCTTTCGAAATGAGTGCCTCAAATGATGCTCTTGCTCCAAGGGATTTGATGGCTTTAGAAACTCGTTTTGACCTCCTTATATTATGGTCTCTAAATTGATACTCAAATTTTCCCACTGTGCTTTGAAACCACTATATGGCCCAGCTTATGAAATACCTTAATCCATGGACATATCTGCAAAATAAGTGCACCCTCTGGAATCACACCCCTCAAGTTAAACACCATTTTTTGGCTTGAAGACTGGTCTGAATCTTCCCTAGCCAAGTTTATGTCTGGGATGGAGGTTCTTAGTTGCCGCTTGGATTACCCTATGAGGAAATATTTGAACGCTCCTGCCAAGGCTCTGTGTCTTTGCTCATTTTCCTATTGATCTCTTTCATAACAAAATGAGAATAATGCCACAAATAATAACCCAATGTTGGATCGAATGACTACACAAAGTCCTTTGATACTTGCACCTGGGTATACATGCATGTTGTCTATAGTGGGACTTTCGAGTCCCAACGTTCTACTCAACAATATTATAGGACTACAATGATATTGAAGATAGGCACTTTGGTTTGCTGAGATATATTATTAGTATCATTGGATAGTCTCCCCAAACCCTAATCAATGTATGGATATGCAATAGTAAGGCCTCTACTCACTATTAATCGCTTATAGTGATGCCATCGCTTTGTACAACCTTCATTCGCACTTGACCATTTCTATAATTTAACCTCTTACTCAGTCGATACACCACTGTGTGCACCTACAACACTATCAACACCTCACTACCATCATGATTCTCTGCACATGAGTGAAAATCAGTCCCCATTTGATACAAAAAAAATCCAAAATTTTGGCGGCTGGAACACAGATCAATGGAAATGCTAGCTTGGATGTAGACATGACTTTGAACATGGAGTTGTGAAGGGTGATTACGTACTTACTCGACTACATATATAGACTAATAAAATAGCCCAAGATCTATCCACGATATTAAAATTTCAAATTCATTTCCATAGCATGCTCTCACATGACATTGAGTATATATTATCGTTCTTTTTATACTTCATAAAAGATACATATTTTACCATCATACTTCGATATTGCCTTTTCTCTAAGGAAATGATCTGGAAAATTCCAGCTGGGGAGTCGATATTAGTTTCTTCATTACACAAACATGCACATTTTTTACTTTAGTCGCACCTTCAATCTGTGAATTTTGTCTTCGTGGTTTAGCTGGATGTTTCCCTTCCATAAACAATCATTAAGTTTACATCAACAATTTATTTTCAACTCATAAAATGTGTACCTCCCTTACAAGATTTTTTTTCTTACTAATATCCTTATAAAATTGATCCATTGTTCAAGAAATCAAGGATTTGGTTTATGACCTATCTCGATAGGAACAATTGGTCATAATATTTGGACTACAAAATTACTTTCAAAATTACTTTTGGTCCATTGTAAAATGAACAATTTATGCTACTCTACCCTAAACACACATAACAACTAGAAAAAAATCTCCCCTAATATGAAATTCAATCTGATAATGTTTTATGGCCCAAATTTAGGCTTTCAGTAACCTACCTTTGTAGATAACCCCAACTTGTGCATTGTGCCTCCTATGATTCGCAATGGGTTGGTATGATTATGCCAAGGCAGTCGGCAATGGAGGACCGCACATATCCTGGAAACTCTTGGCGATTTCGTGTCCTCCACTGTACCTAATCAATCAACGTTGATATATATGTCACTAGATCCAACTTGCTATCTCATGCTTCATCTGATAGCCTTTGGACTTGACACATTGATTAGAGAATGATGGCACTATGGCTTCTGGCTGACACCACAAGAACTGGGTCTGAAGAATATGATATGGCTTTTCGGTTCTGCTCAAAATATTATGATCACTCCACCTTTAAATGCAATGTGGTGGTCTCGAATTTACTCATTCCCAGAGTTAAACCATGAACCCTTTGCCTGAATACATATCTAGATCTAATTCCTTAACTAGTAATAGGAAAACTTAAAAATTAATTAACGGAAAAGTAAGAGACCAACTAAGGAGATTCTAGATACCAACAAAGATGGAAACTACCAGTTAGGGTGAGAAAAAATCCCATTGAAATTAGGACAATATTGCAAACCAAATCCCTCGGCTGGCAGGATGCATAACTCTGATACCACTACAAGATCCCAAACAATTAAAATTTTAATATATATGGCACATTATAGTATCCTAAAAATGCTTCAACACAATACAAGGAACAGAAAGAGATCTAAGAAAGTAAAATGCAGCCAGTTATTTATAGTAATAATTGTAAAATGTTACATGCCCCATACAAGTAAAACTTAGGCACCTACCAATGGCATGTACGACTTCTCATCAAGGATTAATATAAGACATTAAATCCTACTTGTGAATCCTGGATGGATCCGCCACACAAATGTCGCCACAGGGTCTCCATCCTAGGATAAAGCTAGAACTAGCCACGCCAAGTTCCTAACAAATAATACAATAAGATAGGAAACTCAAGATGATCCAAATGCCTAGCTCCTATCCCCTTTAATAGACTTGAGGGACTCTCTAGAAACCTTATTTTATTATTTTCCCTTTATAAATGAAGGAAAATATTATGGGAAGTTCCCATGGGAAAATACCATGGGTAGATTTTGTCCATTTTGACCACATCAAGAAATGGGAATATTACAACATCATTATTCATATCAGAGATTGCAAAACTTTCAAGGAGACATGGGACATGCTCTAAAACTTTGTATGAAACAAAAATTTCAAATCAGATTTTATTTTTATAGAGTAAGTTGTTTTCTATCAAGATGGAGCCACATGAAATTATAAGCAATTTTATATCTCGTGTTAAAGATTTAAGTGACAAATCAGGTGATATTGGTGAAAAGGTCTCTCTTACAGATTTGGTAATAATCACTTTAAAAGGTTTAGTACTAAATTATCAAATATTTATTTCAAGCCTCTCATCTAGAGAGAAGCCCACTATGTTTGATGAATTGACAAGGATTCTTCTTCAAGAGGAAGTGTGGATGAAGAACTTTGATTTGGGCTCTACTAGCTCAAATTTGGCTTTGGTGGCGAAATGGAAACAATCATATAGAGGTAAGCCACACGACAAAAGAAAATGTGGCTTATTTCAAGCAAAACAAAGAGGTATTGCTCCATCTAAATTTGAGTCTCATGTTAAAAAGAATGATATATGTATTTATTGTAGGAAACATCGACATCATGCCAAATATTGTTATAAAAGAAAAATAAAATGAGTCTAAACAACAAATTAAAAATAGAGTAGAAATTTTGTGAATGATGATACCTCAATCACTAAATGGTTTAAGGATCTTAATTTTTTCATTTCACAAGATGCTTTATCTATAAATATTGATGATGTTAATGCATGGTATTTTCATTTGGGTGCTTCAGCTCATATTTCATATAACAGGGATTGGTTTAATAAGTATTATGAAAACGTTGATGGATTATATGTTTATTTAGGAGACAACAACTCACTTAAAGTGAGAGGGTATGGAGTAATAAGTGCAAACCTACCTAATGGGAAAATGAAAGAGATCCATAATGTAATTTATGTCCTTTAGAAACAACTTTATATATGTCTATGTTGTCACCGACCAAGATTTAAGAGTGGAAAATTTTGAAGTCAGCATGTGTTGTCAAAGATATAAAAAATCAGTACAAGGTTGTTTCCACTGGTACAAGGACTAAAATATTATAAGTTTAATGTGACTAAAGTGGGTTATCAATAATTAGGAGCTACAACAATGTCAAGAAAATAATGATGGCATCAAAGGTAGAGACATCTTAATCAAAATGAGTTGGTGTTACTTCAAAGAAATCAATGGGTGAAGGACTGGATACTTTGGAAAATGAACTTATGGAATGTGAAGCATGTGCTTTAGGAAAAAACCATAGAAACAAATTCCTTGTGCCAAATGAAAAAAGGAAAACAAATATACTTAAGCTAATTCATAGTGATGTTTGTGGTCGAATGCAAATAAGATCACTTGGCAGTGCATGGTACTTTCTTATATTTTTTTATGATAGACCTAGGTACACTTGGGTTTATTTCATTAGAAAACAGAGTGATGTATTTGAATATTTCAAAGAATCCATGACTATGGTTGAAAAAAATGGTTAAAACATTAAAATCCTCATATCAGATCAAGGGGGAGAATACAAACTAGGTTTTTTCAAGAATTACTATAAAAGACATGGAGTCCAAAAAGAAATTAAAGTGCCTAAAATAATTCAGCAAAATAGAGTTTCTGAGTGAAAAAATAGAACATTGGTAGAATGCGCTTGCAATAGGTTGAAAGGTACAAACATTTCTAATGTTTTTTTTGTTAGAAGCTATTTACACAGTTGTTTACTTGAAAAATAGATGTCCAACCCAAATTTTATATTGTAAAAAACCATTTGAAGTATTTTATGGATATAAACAAAATATGAGTTATCTAAGAGTCTTTGGCTACAAATCATTTGAACATCCTACAAAAGATGAAAGAAAGAAGCTTGATGCAAAATCAATTAAATGCATATTTACAATTTATTGTGATAATCAGAAAGCATATAAATTATTTGATCCCAAATCACATAAATTGATTGCAATTGGGGTTGTGGTGTTTCATGAGAACTCAAATGAAGAGGATAATCATGGTGCATGGAATACATATTTTGATAATGATGATTATGTCTATATAGATCTGAATGTTGAATGTGAATGGATATGAGAACAAGAAAAGAAACAAGTACAGGTTCCAAAGTAGTCAGAGCATGCCAGGAAGAAGAGAAGAAGATGAAAGCAATAGAACTCTAAGTGTGTACAAGAAGATTAAAGTAGAAGAACTCCAAGTCATTATGACAATTCAACTCCCTATGAGGTATAAAGATTATGCATTAATGAATCATGTAATGAATGTGGATGAGCCTTGAAATAATGAATCTAAAAAATTTAAAGAGTGTACAGATGGAATTCATGGGGAATATAACTTTATAATAAAAAATGATACATGAGAGTTAACTAAACTACCTAAAGATAAAGTTCCCATAGGTTGAAAATGGTTATATAAAACTCAATTTAATGAAAATGGTAGTATAAACAAGTACAAAGCTAGATTGGTGCTAAAGGGTACTCACAAAAAGAAGGAATATATTAGGAAGATACCTTTGCACCTGTAGCGAAGTTAAACACAGTGAAAATCATGATTGCGTTAGCTACAAAACATCATTGTAAAATACATAAATTAGATGTGAAATATTATTTTCTAAAGGGTGAACTAAAAGAAGAAGTGTACTTAGAATAGCCTGAAGGATTTGTTAAAAATGGGTAGGAACATCTTGTTTGTAAATTTAAAAAAATGTTATATGGTTTAAAACATGCACCAAGATCTAGGTATGAAAATATTGATTCTTTCTTCTATCAGAAGGGATTTTAAAACAGTAAGAGTGGTCCTAATTTGTACATCAAGAAGGATGAAGATGAGAATATTGCTTTGATATCTTTGCATGTTGATGATCTCATCATAACAAGTAGTGCATCTCAATTAATTAAAGCAATTAAAGTTCAATTGTCACAAGAGTTTGATGCGAAGGACCTCGATGATTTGCATTATTGTCTAGGTATTGAAATTTGAAGGGAATCTGGAAAGAAATTCATTACTCAAAGCAAGTATACAAAGAAAATTCTCAAAATATCTAACATGAGTGAATCTAAAGTAGTGTGAACACCTTTAGAACAAAATTCTAAATAATATAGTGATGATGGCACTAAATATGTAAATGTGACTTTGTATCATGAGTTGGTGGGAATTTTAAACTACCTCACCACTATTAGACCAAATATAGCATATATTTTCATTATCCTTAGTCAATTCATTATTGAGCCTAAGGAATGTCATTGGAAAACATGAAAGAAGGTACTCGGCTATATGAAGGGAATAATTAATTTTGGTATTGAGTTGGCAAGCTATTTATATTTTTATTGGGCAAGAAACCCTGAAGACAAAGATTCAACCTCTGGTTTTGCATTCAGTATTGGATATGGGATTGTGTCATGGAGCAGCAAGAAACAACCAACTATTTCCTTTTCATTGACAAAAGCAAAGTACAAAGCCTTGACAAGTGCAACTGTGGAGTTGTTTGGATGGAATACGAGGCCAACTAAGTTTCTTCCATTCTACTCGCCCCACCATGGATAGACACATGTCTAATTCCTCCAACTTATGAAGGTCTATGTTTGACTTTGTATTTTTCAATTCATATCCAAGTGTGAAGAGCTTAGCCCCTATTCCTTGTCCTTCCTTCACTTCCCATGGGTGCTTCGACTGTAGAATGAAATGAACTCTTTCCAAGAATGGTTTGCTACTTTGACCATGATTTTGATCTAAGGAGGTATTGTTGCATAAAGGAACATATATTCTCATTAGTTCATAAAGATATTTCTGGGTTGTTTCCAAGGTCTCTTCTAGAAGCTCCATCTTCTCCCATACCAAAGCAAGAAAATATGAAGGAATACACTAATTCTTTATAGGGAGATTATTTCAATCATACATTCACACCCCTTTTGTTTTTTTTTTTTTAACTTTATTAATTTACTGGTAGGAGATTATAATTCTTGGAACCTTACTTCACTCCACCCTAGAACATCTCGACCTTATGAACAAAACAAATTTCAAGAGTTTTTCATATGGAATATAACTTGACCTCACAATGATATTCTGCTATGAAGCTTCTGAAGTTAGTGAATTTGGTCTAACTGATATGATGAGTAATCTCAAACATTTAAACTTCAAAAATTGATCCTTAGAAACACAAAACTTATTGGTTGATCTCTTGTGGAATAAGTGCCTCAAATGACGCTCTTTCTCCAATGAATTTAATGGCTTTAGAAAAGCATTTTTACCTCCTTATGTTATGGTCTCTAAATTGATACTCAAATTTTACCACTGTGCTCTGAAACCACTATATGGCCCAGCTTATGAAATACCTTAATCCATGGACAAATCTGCAAAATAATTGTGCTCTCAGGAATCACACCCTTCAAGTTAAACACCATTTTTTGGCTTGAAGACTGGTCTCAATCTTCCTTGGCCAAGTTTACGGCTAGGATGGAAGTCCTTAGTTACTGCTTGGATTACCTTGTGAGAAAATATTTGAACGCTCCCACCAAGTATTTTTGTCTCTGCTATATTTTTCTATTAATCTCTTTCACAACACAATGAGAATAATTCCACAAATAATAACCCAATGTTTGATCGAATGACTACACAAATTTCTTTGATACTCGCACCTGGGTATACATGCATATCGTCTACAGTGGGACTTTTGAGTCCCAACGTTCTGCTCAACAATATTATAGGACTACAATGGTATTGAAGATATGCACTTTGGTTTTCTAAGATAGATTATTACTATCGTTGGATAGTCTCCCCAAACCCTAATCAATGTATTGATATGCAATAGTAAGGCCTCTACTGATTATTAATGGCTTATAGTGATGCCATGGCTTTGTACAACCTTCATTCGCACTTGACCATTTCTAGAATTTGACCTCTTATTCAATCGATACACCACTGCGTGCACCTACAACACTGTCAACACCTCACTACCATCGTGATTCTCTCCACATGGGTGAAAATCAGTCCCCATTTCATACAAAAACATCCAAAATTTTGGCACCGGATCACAGATCAATGGAAATGCTAGCTTGGCTGTAGAGATGACTTTGAACATGGAGTTGTGAAGGGTGATTACCTACTTACTCTACTACATATATAGACTAATAAAATGCCCCAATATCTATCCACGATATTAAAATTTCAAACTCATTACCATAGCGTGCTCTCACACGACATTGAGTATATCTTATCATTCTTTTTATACTTCATAAAAGATACATATTTGACCATCATACTTCGATATCGCCTTTTCTCTAAGGAAATGATCTGGAAAATTCCAGCTGTGGAGTCGATATCAGTTTCTTCATTACACACAATGTGCACATTGTTTACATCAGTCACACCTTCAATCTGTGAATTTTGCCTACGTGGTTCAATTGGATGTTTACCTTCCATAAACAATCATGAAGTTTACATCAACAATTTATTTTCAACTCATAAAATGTGTACCGACCTTATAAGAATTTTTTCGTTACTATTATCCTTATAAACTCAATCCATTGTTCAAGAAATCAAGGATTTGATCTGCGACCTATCTTGATAGGAACAATTGGTCATAATATTTGGACTTCAAAATTACTTTCAGTCCATTGTAAAATGAACACAATTTATGCTACGCTTCCCTGAGCACACGTAACAACCAAAAAAAATCTCCTCTATTATGGCATTCAATCTGATAAAGTTTTATGGCCTAAATTCAAGCTTTCAGTAACCAACCTCTCTAGCTAACCCCAACCTGTGCATTGTGTCTCCTCTAATTCACAATGGGCCGGTATGGCTATGTCAAGGCAGTCGGAAATGCAGGACCGCACATATCTTGGAAATTCTTGGTGATTTCGTGTCCTCCACTACACCCAATCAATCAACGTTGACAGATTTGTCACTAGATACGACTTGCTATCTCGTGCTTCATCTGATAGCCTTTGGACCTGACACATTGATTAGAGAATGATGGCACTATGGCTTTTGGCCAGCACCACAACAACTTGTTCTGAAGAATATGATATGGCTTTTTGGTCCTCCTTGAAATATTATGACCACTCTACCTTTAAATGTAATGTGTTGGTCTCGAATTAACTGATTCCCATTTAAACCATGAACCCTCTACCCGAATACAGATCTAGATCTATTTCTTTAACTAGAAGTAGGAAAAATTCAAAATTAATTAACGAAAAAGTAAGAGACCAACTAGGGGATGCTAGATACCACCAAATATGGAAACTACCAGCTAGGGTGAGAAGAAGTCCCACTGGAATTACGACAATATTGCAGACAAAATCCCTCAGGGTGGCAGGATGTATAACTCTGATACCATTATAAGATCCCAAACAATGAAAATTTTAATATATATGGCACATTATAGTATCCTAAAAATGCTTCAACAAAGAACATGGAACAGAAAGGTATCTGAGAAACAAAAATGCAGCCAGTTATTTATAGTAATAATTGTAAAATATTACATGCCCCATACAAGTAAAACTTAAGCACCTGCCGATGGCATGTACGACTTCTCATCAAGGATTAATCTAAGACATTAAATCCTACTTGTGAATCCTGGATGGATCCACCACACAAATGTCGCCATGGGGTTTTCATCCCAGGATAAAGCTAAACATAGCCACGCCAAGTTCCTAACAAACAATACAATAAGATAGAAAACTCAAGATGATCCAAATGCCTAGCTCCTATCCCCTTTAATAGACTTGAGGGACTCTATAGAAACCTTGTTTTATTATTTTCCCTTGATAAATGAAGGAAAATATTATGGGAACTTCCTATGGGAACTTCCTATGGGAAAATACCATGGTAAATACCATGGGTAGATTCTGTCCATTTTGACCACATCAAGAAATGGGAATATTACAACATCATTCTTCATATCAGAGATTGCAAAACTTTCAAGGAGACATGGGACATGCACTAAAACTTTGTATGGAACAACAAATGCAAATCAGATTTTATTTTTATAATATAAGTTGTTTTCTATCAAGATGGAGCCACCTAAAATTATAAACAATTTTATATCTCGTGTTAAAGATTTAAGTAACAAATTAGGTGATATTGGTGAAAAGGTCTCTATTACAGATTTGGTAGTAATCAATTTAAAAGGTTTAGTACTAGATTATCAAATATTTATTTCAATCCTCTCATCTAGAGAGAATCCCCCTATGTTTGATGAATTGACAAGGATTCTTCTTCAAGAGGAAGTGAGGATGCAGAACTTTGATTTCGGCTCTACTAGCTCAGATTTGGCGTTGGAGGTGAAATTGAAACAATCATATAGAGGCAAGCCATGCAATAAAAGCAAATGTGGCTTATTTCAAGCAAAAAGAGAGGTATTGCTCCATCTAAATTTGACATGTTAAGAAGAATGATATATGTCTTTACTATGGGAAAAATCGACACCAAGAAAAATATTGTTATAAAAGAAAATAAAATGAGTTTAAACAACGAAGTAAAAATATAGTAGCAATTTCATCAATGATGATACCTCAATTACTGAATGATTTAAGGATCTTAATTTGTTCATTTCACAAGATGCTTTGTCTATAAAAATTGATGATGGTATGTTCATTTGGGTGCCTTGGCTCATATTTCATATAACACGGATTAGTTTAATAAGTATTATGAAAACCTTGATGGATTATATGTTTATTTAGGAGACAACAACTCACTTAAAGTGAAAGGGTATGGAGTAATATGTGTAAACCTACCTAATGGGAAAATGAAAGAGATACATAATGTAATGTATGTCCTTGAAACTAAAAAGAACTTAATATATGTCTATGTTGTCACTGACCAAGATTTAAAAGTGGAAAATTTTGAAGTCAGCATGTGTTGTCAAAGATATAAAAAATCAGTACAAGGTTGTTTCCACAGGTACAAGGACTAAAAGATTATAAGTTTAATGTGACTAAAGTAGGGTATCAATAATTAGGAGCTACAACAATGTCAACAAAATAATGATGGCATCAAAGGTATAGACATTTTAATCAAAATGAGTTGGTGTTACTTCAAAGAAATCAATGGTTGAAGGACTGGATATGTTAGGGTCCAACCCTAGACCCCTTATTTATGTAATATGGTCAAGTCATAGTTATAGTTAGTAAAGAGAATAAAGCCCATATTAATAATTGTAAGTGGTTGAACTGCATTTAAAGAAAGGGACCACAGTTAGTTGCAAATGGCCCATGGTATTAGATAGATGGTATTAAGACAATCATGGTACTGACCCATGGTATTTCATGTATGAATCCTATGTAAAGGATAGAGACTCCCCATTGAGGGGCATCATCTCTTATTTTGTAATCGGGACCTGCTCTATTGGAGGTTTCCCCCTCAAAGAGGCAAGTAAACATTGCTTTCATCTTTGAATAATAAAATACATGTTGTTATTTCTCATTTTGTTTTGTGTTTTGGGTTGTGTTGCTTCGTATATTTGGTATTCTAGCATCTTATCGCAGGTCAAGAGCATAACAAGTGTTATCAAAGCACTTTCCAGGGCCGGTGGTATCTCCATTTTTAGCAGAATTTTTTTTGGCTAGAGATGTTTTCCAACGTCTTTAAACCATAAGATCTGTCATTGAGTGCATAAACCTACAAATTTGGGGAGGCATGCACGCAGGAAATATAAGAGGTGGTCATGCTTGTTGGACTCCCTTGTAACCCTTGTGGGTACCCCTTCGAGTAGTTGTGCATTAGATAGAACCACGAACGAACTGTCTTCCACGTACTCTCTGGGTATATCGGAAGCCCCCTAGGCTCACCTAAAACCTCGCCGTAGATGAATTGTCGGTTGTCTTGCTGCTATAGTACACTAAGAACAGTACTCGAGGAGATTACTCATGCGTATAATAGGGTAGTCGGGTAGTACGGCTAAGGGTATGGTTGATCCTCCTTAGTTAATTCCCTGAAAGATTGGGTCGAGTACTACTGTTGGACCCTTATGTATATTGCGATATGTAGCACTTGACACTCCTTCAGACCACATTTCCCTCGTCTATCTGAAGATCGCCCATCCGTTTCTTTTCTAGATCAGATCTAGCAGTTGGAGTTTTGTCGCCACCGCAACAATCAGATCCACCAGTTCAAGGTCTACCGCCACAATACCATTCAAATCTGGCAGCTGGGGTTCAGTCGTTGCCACAGTTCAACTCACATTCAATAGTTGAGGGTTTCACAGAAAATTCTAACCATTTGAGCAGGGAGTTTTGTGGCTGCTATACCCTGGGGCGATTCTCGCAGGACATTGGGCGGGATTAACTTTTCTGGAAATTGGCTACTACAGTATTGATAGGAGGGGAGTAAAACTTCCTTCAGAATAAAAAAAATAAATAAAAAAATAAAAATAAAAAAGTTTTAGGCCCACCCAAGATGCTTATAAGAGACTTATCCCAAAAGAATCAAGACGAAGCGCTGAGCGTAGTGGTACCATTCACTTGTTAGCTTCAATTTTCAGGTGGTCCCAATTTTTTTCAAAGTGAAGACAAGTGACCCAGATTTGTGTATGTTAGAAACCAGAGCTCAAGCCATGGCCAATGAGAAGATCGAGACCATTGAAAAAAAATTGGGTTTGATAATGGATCAGTTGAAGACATTAACAGACACAGTCACAAAGGACAAATTATATTTAAGAGTTAAGCTTTAGCGAAAATTATATTTATAACTTTTTTTTGAGTGATGAATTGGAGATATTGGAGATAGTTTTTAAATAATGGAAAATCCATTGGTTGGCACATATTTGAATGAATCCACTAAGATTGATGGTACAAATTATGGTAATTGGAAATTTAGACTACTAACAGTGTTCAAAGTATATAATTTGTGGAACAAAGTGAGCGAAGATGAAGCCAAACCCACGACTGCTACCACTGTCTCAGATTGGGAGAAACATGAGATGAAGGAAAAGTGTTTTTGCACATGTTTGTAAAATACAACATCTGTAAAATCCAAAACAATTAAATCGTCAATAGATCTACCACATTATAGTATCCTAAAAATGTTTCAACCCAAAACATGGAACACAAAGGGATATGAGAAAGGAAAATGAAACCACTTATTTATAATAATAACTATAAAATGTTACATGCCCCATACAAGTAAAATTGGAGCCTCTGCCAAAGTCATGTATGGTTGATCATCAAGGATTAATCTAAGACACTGAAGCCCAATTGTGAATCTTGGATAGATCCACCACACAAATGTCACCATGAGGTTTTCATCCCAGGATCAAGCTATAATTGGCCACGCCAAGTTCTCAACAAGCACATAATAAGATAGACAACTCAAGATGATCCTCTAACTCCTATCCCCTTTAATAGGCATGAGGGACTGTCTAAAAACCTTGTTTTAGTATGTTACCTTGAAAAATGAAGGAAAATACTACGGAAATAACCCTTGGTAAAATACCATGGGTAGATTTCGTCCATCTTGACCACATCAAGAAATGGGAATATTACAAATCCTCCTGCCCAAATATTTCTTGCCCTCAAGCAGTCCACTTCTATCCACAACAAAAGAATATGTATATTGATACCTAGACCCCACACAAACCAATGTGTTATTCCATGCCTCCATTCTAAATGATCTTGAATGGATCCTTCAATACCTAGATCCCAAACAATCCTTTGGCCAATCATGCCCTCAATAAATCCACCTGGATCCCAAACAATCCTTTGGCCAAACATGCCCTCAATAGATTCATCTGGATCCCAATGCCACCTAAGTCCTAGGACCTGTGGGTTATGATACCATCTCAACCCTCCATCACTACTTGTGCCTAAGGGCCCAATCTATAACATGCCCTTGGCTAAGGGTATCCTCCCAAGAATCATCCCATTAATAGAGTTCCAACTCATAATCTCTCGCTAGTCCATCCAGTGGGAAGGATCTAATTCATTAATTCTTGCACATGGAATAAGTCTACTATGTTGATATTGCATGATGCTCAGCTCATCTTGCTCTACTTGGTCACCCAACATGATCCATTAGGAGAACTCTACCCTCTTTCTAATGTATAAAGGTGGGTTGGTAGTGTTGTAAGCCTTATCTATGTACTCCTCTAGAGGGATGCTCTAGAACTCCCAATTGTACTCCTCTTGCTGCCTTGTGAAGGACTTAAGTCATTCCTTAACACAAAACAACTTAACCTTATGAGCTTCTCAATTTTCCTATTCTCATGTAAGATAATGTCTTATACTTTCCAAACTCTTTGATTCAACATCATAATATTTGTCTTGAAATGCATGATATTTTCTCGAAAGTCCTCTATTGGAAATTTTTGTGCCCTGTTGAATTCCTATGTATCTGTCTGCACTAGATGCTCAACTATCATAGATCTAGCTTGAACCTTTGACCTACTCTCCAGAAATGGCTCATCCTACATACCATATTTGTTATGCTTCCCCTCATGATCATGCCCATCATGCTGGTTTATTACTACTGGCTCCTCACTTGAGTCTCCTTGATTGTCTTCTTCCTGGCCTTCTCCATGTGTGGGGACAATCTATTGTTCATCCTCTCTAGTTGTAAAACATGGATGTACTAGTGGACTGTTACTACACCTAATTTCCCATACTCTTTATGGATTTCCTCCTCGATATCTGTGGACTCAATTGTAGAATATTCTACCACATCCTTAGGAGAATTACCTCCTTCCATTCCCCATGTACTTTGTCAAATTAACTAATTACCATCGGCTTTCCCTACAAGTCTCTATGAAAAACATTATGCTGAAACTCACCATCTGTACTTAACTACTCAAATCCTTCATGGGTTCTCTCTTGGAAACCAGTGAACCCAACTATAGATGAATCCCCATCATCTGAATGGTCTCCAACTTTTCTGCCCTTGCTTCCTCCTTATCACCTGAACATGAATGGTTAAGTGCCCAAGGTCCCTTGTAGATAAAACATAGTTCTCTCATTCCTAGCTCATTCTTGTTGCAATTTTTATTACCTGTGTTCTTTCTCCCTCCATCAATCATTTTAAGCTCCATACCTTTTAACACCCTTATGAGAATTTTTATGTTTTGCATGACCAATATCTCCACTAAATGATAAGAAATTGGTGATACAATTAGCTCCTTCCTCCAAGTGGTCAAAATTTAGCATCTCAGTATCTTGTACATGTCGAGATCTCCTTCTAGGAACAAGGACACAATATTTTGCATTTTTTTAGACATGGTTTGGATGAACTTATGTAATTCTGGCCTAAAAGTCCTTCAATACCTAAAAGATTAACTTGTCACATTTCAGACTCAACATGAATGTGCCAAAGCTAAAAATTTCCATGATTTCTAAGATTATGGGATGCCTCTGAATGGTAGTAAGCATGATGCTATTCAAGTCTTGAATGACTTTTGTGATCAATTACAATATATCCCCCATTATATCATGATTGGAAGGAAATAGTGGTGATGTTAAAGCTATGATCTTACTGAGACAAGAAGTAACTGTGAGCCTGACCTCTTCATAAGGATGTTCCCAAAGTTTGGGTTGTATCAAAGCAAGCAGGGATGGAATAAGAGTCCAACTGAGTTTCTTCCATTATGGTTTCCCCACCCTAGATAGATACATGTCTAATTCCTCCAACTTATGAAGGTATATGTTTGACTTTGTATTATACAATTCATATCCAAGCGTGAAGATCTTAACCCTTGTTCCTAGTCCTTCCTTCACTTCCCATGGGTTCTTTGACTGTAGAAGGACATTAAATATTTTCAAGAATGGTTTGCTACTTTGACCATGATTTTCATTTAAGGAGGTATTGTTGTGTAAAGGAACATATATTCTCAATAGTTCATAAAGACGTTTTTGGGTGTTTTCCAAGGTCTCCTCTAAAAGGTCCATCTTTTCCCATACCAAAGCAAGAAAATATTAAGGAATACACTAATTATTTATAGAGAGATTATGTCAATCATGCATTCACACTCCTTTTGTTTTTTTTTTAAATTTATTAATTTACTGGTAGGAGATTATAATTCCTAGAACTTCACTTCACTCCACACTGGAACATCTTGACCTTCTGAACAAAAGAAATTTCAAGAGTTTTGGATATGGAATATAACTCGGCCTCACAATTATATTTTGCTACAAAGCTTCTGACGTTAGTGAATTTGGTCTACTTGATATGATGAGTAATCTCAAACATTTAAACCTCAAAAATTGATCCTTAGAAACACAAAACTTATTGGTGGACCTCTTGCGGAATGAGTGCCTCAAATGACCCTCTTGCTCCAAGGTATTTGATGGCTTTATAAAATCATTTTGACCTCCTTATATTATGGTCTCTAAATTGATACTCAAATTTTCCCACTATGCTCTAAAACCACTATATGGCCCAACTTATGAACACCTTAATCCATGGACATATCTGCAAAATAAGTGTGCTCTATGGAATCACACCCTTCGAGTTAAACACCATTTTTTGGCTTGAAGAATTTTCTGAATCTTCCCTAGCCAAGTTTACGGCTAGGATGGAAGTTCTTAGTTACCGCTTGGATTACCTTGTGAGAAAATATTAGAACGCTCCCACCAAGGCTCTGTTTCTTTGCTCATTTTCCTATTGATCTCTTTCATAACACAATGAGAATAATGCCACAAAGAATAACCCAATGTTGGATCGAGTGACTACACAAAGTTCTTTGATACTCGCACCTAGGTATACATGCATGTTGTCTACAGTGGGACTTTCGAGTCCCAACGTTCTGCTCAACAATATTCTAGGAATACAATGGTATTGAAGATAGGCACTTTGGTTTGCTAAGATAGATGATTAGTATCATTGGATAGTCTCCCCAAACCCTAATCAATGTATGGATATGCAATAGTAAGGCCTTTACTCATTATTAATGACTTATAGTGATGCCATCGCTTTGTACAACCTTCATTCACACTTGATCATTTCTAGAATTTGACCTCTTACTCAGTCGATACACCACTGTGTGCACCTACAACACTGTCAACACCTCACTACCATCATGATTCTTTGCACATGGGTGAAAATCAGTCCCCATTTCATACAAAAACATCCAAAATTTTGGTGGCTAGAACACGGATCAATGGAATTGCTAGCTTGGCTGTAGAGATGACTTTGAACATGTAGTTGTGAAGGTTGATTACCTACTTACTCAACTACATATATAGACTAATAAAATACCCCAAGTTCTATCCACAATATTAAAATTTCAAACTCATTACCATAGCATGCTCTCACATGACATTGAGTATATATTATCGTTCTTTTTATACTTCATAAAAGATACATATTTGACCATCATAATTCAATATCTCCTTTTCTCTAAGGAAATGATCTGGAAAATTCCAGCTGGGGAGTCGATATTAGTTTCATCATTACACAAACGTGCACATTTTTTACTTTAGTCACACCTTCAATCTGTGAATTTTGTCTTCGTGGTTCAGCTGGATGTTTCCCTTCCATAAACAATCATGAAGTTTACAACAACAATTTATTTTCAACTCATAAAATGTGTACCTCCCTTAGAAGGTTTTTTTTTTCTTACTATTATCCTTATAAAATTGATTTGTTGTTCAAGAAATCAAGGATTTGATCTGCGACCTATCTTGATAGGAATAATTGGTCATAATATTTGGACTACAAAATTATTTTCAAAATTACTTTTGGTCCATTATAAAATAAACACAATTTATGATACTCTACCCTAAACACACATAACAACAAAAAAAAAATCTCCCCTGATATGACATTCAATCCGATAAAGTTTTATGGCCCAAATTCATGCTTTCAGTAACCGACCTCTCTAGCTGACCCCAACTTGTGCATTGTGCCTCCTCTGATTCACAATGGGTTGGTATGACTATGCCAAGATAACCAGCAATGTACGACCGCACATATCTTGGAAACTCTTGGCGATTTCGTATCCTCCACTGTACCCAATCAATCAACGCTGATATATTTGTCACTAGATCCAACTTGCTATCTCGTGCTTCATATGATAGCCTTTGGACCTAACACATTGATTAGAGAATGATGGCACTATGGCTTTCAGCTGACACCACAAGAACTTGGTCTGAAGAATATGATATGGCTTTTTGGTCCTCCTTGAAATATTATGATCACTCCACCTTTAAATGTAATGTGGTGGTCTCGAATTTACTCATTCCCGGAGTTAAAACATGAACCCTCTGCTTAAATATAGAACTAGATCTAATTCTTTAAGTAGTAGTAGGAAAACTTAAAAATTAATTAACAGAAAATTAAGAGACCAACTAAGGGGATTCTAGATACCACCAAAGATGGAAACTACCAGTTATGGTGAGAAAAAATCCCACTGAAATTAGGACAATATTTCAAACCAAATCCCTCAGGCTGGCAGGATGCATAACTCTGATACCACTATAAGATCCCAAACAATTAAAATTTTAATATATATGGCACATTATAGTATCCTAAAAATGCTTCAACACAATACAAGGAAAAGAAAGGGATCTAAGAAAGAAAAATGCAACCAGTTATTTATAGTAATAATTGTAAAATGCTACATGCCCCAGACAAGTAAAACTTAAGCACCTGCCGATGGCATGTACGACTTCTCATCAAGGATTAATCTAAGACATTAAATCCTACTTGTGAATCCTGGATGGATCCGCCACAGAAATGTCGCCACAGGGCTTACATCCCAGGATAAAACTAGAACTAGCCACGCCAAGTTCCTAACAAACAATATAATAAGATAGAAAACTCAAGATGATCCAAATGCTTAGCTCCTGTCCCCTTTAATAGGCTCGAGGGACTCTCTAGAAACCTTATTTTATTATTTCCCTTTATAAATGAAGGAAAAATATTATGGGAAGTTCCCATGGGAAAATACCATGGTAAATACCATGGGTAGATTCTGTCCATTTTGACCACATCAAGAAATGGGAATATTACAACATCATTATTCATATCAGAGATTGCAAAACTTTCTAGGAGACATGGGACATGCTCTAAAACTTTGTATGAAACAACAAATTCAAATAAGATTTTATTTTTATAGAGTAAGTTGTTTTCTATCAAGATGGACCCACATGAAATTATAAGCAATTTTGTATCTCGTGTTAAAGATTTAAGTTACAAATTAGGTGATACAGGTGAAAAGGTCTCTCTTACAGATTTGGTAATAATCACTTTAAAAGGTTTAGTACTAGATTATCAAATATTTATTTCAAGCCTCTCATCTAGAGAGAAGCCCCCTATGTTTGATGAATTGACAAGGATTGTTCTTCAAGAGGAAGCGAGGATGAAGAACTTTGATTTGGACTCTACTACCTCAGATTTGGTGATGGTGGTGAAATGGAAACAATCATATAGAGGCAAGCCATGCGACAAAAGCAAATGTGGCTTATTTCAAGCAAAACAAAGAGGTATTGCTCCATCTAAATTTGAGTCTCATGTCAATAAGAATGCTATATGTATTTACTGTGGGAAACATCGACATCATGCCAAATATTGTTATAAAAGAAAATAAAATGAGTCTAAAAAATGAAGTAAAAATATAGTAGAAATTTTGCGAATGATGATACCTCAATCATTGAATGGTTTAAAGATCTTAATTTTTTCACAAGATGCTTTATCTATAAATATTGATGATGTTAATGCATGGTATGTTCATTTGGGTGCCTCAGCTCATATTTCATATAAAAAGGATTGGTTTAATAAGTATTATGAAAATGTTGATGGATTATATGTTTATTTAGGAGACAACAACTCACTTAAAGTGAGAAGGTATGGAGTAATAAGTGTAAACCTACCTAATGGAAAAATGAAAGAGATCCATAATGTAATTTATGTCCTTGAAATTAGAAACAATTTTATATATGTCTATGTTGTCATTGACCAAGATTTAGAAGTGGAAAATTTTGAAGTTAGCATGTGTTGTCAAAGATATAAAAAATCAGTACAAGGTTGTTTCCACCGGTACAAGGACTAAAATATTATAAGTTTAATGTGACTAAAGGGGGGTATCAATAATTAGGAGCTACAACAATGTCAACAAAATAATGATAGCATCAAATGTATAGACATCTTAATCAAAATGAGTTGGTGTTACTTCAAAGAAATCAATGGGTGAAGGACTGGATACTTTGGAAAATGAACTTATGGAATGTGAAGCATGTGCAATTAGGAAAAAACCAGAGAACCAAATTCCTTGTGCACAATGAAAAAAGGAAAACAAATATACTTAAGCTAATTAATAGTGATGTTTGTGGTCGAATGAAAATAAGATCACTTAGCAGTGCATGGTACTTTCTTATATTTTTTTTATGATAGACCTAGGTACACTTGGGTTTATTGTATTAGATAACAGAGTGATGTATTTGAATATTTCAAAGAATCCATGACTATGGTTGAAAAAATAAATGGTAAAAACATTAAAATCCTCAGATTAGATCAAGTGGGAGAATACAATTTTGGAGTTTTCATGAATTACTATAAAAGATATGGAATCGAGAAAGAAATTAAAGTGCCTGAAATACTTCAGCAAAATAGAGTTGCTAAGAGAAAAAATATAACATTCGTAGAATGTGCTTGCAATAGGTTGAAAGGTACAAACATTTCTAATGTTTTTTTGTTAGAAGCTATTTACATAGTTGTTTACTTGAAAAATAGATGTCCAACCCAAATTTTATATTGTAAAAAACCATTTGAAGTATTTTATGGATATAAACAAAATGCGAGTTATCTAAGAGCCTTTGGCTACAAATCATTTGCGCATATTATAAAATATGAAAGAAAGAAGCTTGATGCAAAATCAGTTAAATACATATTTACAATTTATTGTGATAATCATAAAGCATATAAATTATTTGATCCCAAATCACATAAATTGATTGCAATTGGGGTTGTGGTGTTTCATGAGAACTCAAATGAAGAGGATCATCATGGTGCATGGAATACATATTTTGATAATAATGATTATGTCTAGATAGATCTGAATGTTGAACATGAATGGATACAGGAACAAGAAAAGAAAAAAGTACAGGTTCCAAAGTAATCAAAGCATGCTAAGAAGAAGAGAAGAAGATGAAAGCAGGAGAACTCTGAGAAGTGTACAAGAAGATTAAAGTAGAAGAACTCCAATGAAGTCATTATGACAAATTTAACTCCCTATAAGGTATAAAGATTATGCATTAATGAATCATGTAATGAATGTGGATGAACCTTGAAATAATGAATCTAAAAAATTTAAAGAGTGGATGGGTGGAATGCATGAGGAATATAACTCTATAATAAAAAATGATACATGAGAGTTAATTGAAATACCTAAACATAAAGTTCCCATAGGTTGAAAATGGCTATATAAAACTCAATTTAATGAAAATGGTAGTATAAACAAGTACAAAGCTAGATTGGTGGCTAAAGGGTACTCACAAAAAGAAGGAATATATTATGAAGATACCTTTGCACCTGTAGCTAAGTTAAACACAGTCAAAATCACGATTGCATTAGCTACAAAACATCATTGTAAAATACATAAATTAGATGTGAAATATTATTTTCTAAAGGGTGAACTAAAAGAAGAAGTATACTTAGAATAGCCTGAAGGATTTGTTAAAAAGGGGCAAGAACATCTTGTTTGTAAATTTGAAAAACCGTTATATGGTTTAAAACATGCACCAAGATCTAGGTATGAAAATATTGATTCTTTCTTCTATCAGAAGGGATTTTAGAACAGTAAGAGTGATCCTAATTTGTACATCAAGAAGGATAAAGATGAGAATATTTCTTTGATATCTTTGTATGTTGATAATCTCATCATAACAGGTAGTGCATCTCAATTAATTAAAGAAATTAAAGTTCAATTGTCACAAGAGTTTGATGTGAAGGACCTCGGTGATTTGCATTACTATCTAGGTATTGAAATTCAGAGGGATTCTGGAAAGAAATTCATTACTCAAAGCAAGTATACAAGGAAAATTCTCAAAATATCTAACATGAGTGAATCTAAAGTAGTGTGAACATCTTTAGAACAAAATGCTAAATAATATAGTGATGATGGCACTAAATACGTAAATGTGACATTGTATCATGAGTTGGTGGGAAGCTTAAACTACCTCACCACTACTAGACCAAATATAGCATTAATTTTCATTATCCTTAGTCAATTCAGTGTTGAGCCTAAGGAATGTCATTGGAAAACATGAAAGAAGGTACTTCGCTATATGAAAGGAATAATTAACTTTGGTATTGAGTTGGCAGGCTATTTATATTTTTATTGGGTAGGAAATCCTGATGATAAAGATTCAACCTCTGGGTTTGCATTCAATATTGGATATGGGATTGTGTCATGGAGCAGCAAGAAACAACCAACTATTTCCTTTTCATCAACAAAAGCAAAGTACAAAGCCTTGATAAGTGCAACCGTGGAGTTGTTTGGATGGAATAAGAGCCCAACTAAGTTTCTTCCATTCTAGTTGCCCCACCATGGATAGACACATGTCTAATTCCTCCAACTTATGAAGGTCTATGTTTGATTTTGTATTTTGCAATTCATATCCAAGTGTGAAAATTTTAGCCCCTAATCCTTGTCCTTCCTTCACTTCCCATGGGTGCTTCGACTGTAGAATGACATGAACTCTTTTCAAGAATGGTTTGCTACTTTGACCATTATTTTGATCTAAGGAGGTATTGTTGCGTAAAGGAACATATATTCTCACTAGTTCATAAAGACATTTCTGGGTGTTTTCCAATGTCTCTTCTAGAAGATCCATCTTCTCGCATACCAAAGCAAGAAAATATGAAGGAATACACTAATTCTTTATAGGGAGATTACGTCAATCATACGTTCACACCTTTTTTTTTTTAACTTTATTAATTTACTGGTAGGAGATTATAATTCCTAGAACCTTACTTCACTCCACACTGGAACATCTCAAACTTCTAAACAAAACAAATTTCAAGAGTTTTTCATATAAAATATAACTCAGCCTCACAATGATATTCTGCTATGAAGCTTCTGAAGTTAGTGAATTTGGTCTACCTGATATGATAAGTAATCTCAAACATTTAAACTTCAAAAATGTATCCTTAGAAACACAAAACTTATTGGTGGATCTCTTGTGGAATGAGTTCCTCAAATGACGCTCTTTCTCCAAGGGATTTAATGGCTTTAGAAAAGCAATTTTACCTCCTCATATTATGGTCTCTAAATTGATGCTCAAATTTTCCCACTGTGCTTTGAAACCACTCTATGGCCCAGCTTATGAACTACCTTAATCCATGGACAAATCTGCAAAATAAGTGCACTCTCTGAAATCACACTCTTCAAGTTAAACACCATTTTTTGGCTTGAAGACTAGTCTAAATATTCCCTGGACAAGTTTACGGATGGGATGGAAGTTCTTAGTTACTGCTTAGATTACCCTGTGAGGAAATATTTGAATGCTCCAACCAAGGCTTTTTGTCTCTACTCATTTTCCTATTGATATCTTTCACAACACAATGAGAATAATGCCACAAAGAATAACCCAATGTTGGATCGAATGACTACACAAAGTTCTTTGATACTCGCACCTGGGTATACATGCATGTTGTCTACAGTGGGACTTTTGAGTCCCAATGTTCTGCTCAAGAATATTATAGGACTGGAATGGTATTGAAGATAGGATCTTTGGTTTGCTAAGATAGATTATTAGTATCATTGGATAGTCTCCCCAAACCATAATCAATGTATGAGTATGCAATAGTAAGTCCTCTACTCGTTATTAATGGCTTATAGTGATGCCATCTCTTTGTACAACCTTCATTCACACTTGACCATTTATAGAATTTGACCTCTTACTCATTCGATACAGCACTGTGTGCACCTACAACATTGTCAACACCTCACTACCATCATGATTCTCTGCACATGGGTGAAAATCAGTCCCCATTTGATACAAAAACATCCAAAAGTTTAGCAGCTAGAACACGGATCAATGGAAATTCTAGCTTGGTTGTAGAGATGACTTTGAACATGGAGTTGTGAAGGGTGATTACCTACTTACTCGACTACATATATAGACTAATAAAATGCCCAAGGTTTCATCCACGATATTAAAATTTCAAACTCATTACCATAACATGCTCTCACATGACATTGAGTATATCTTATTGTTCTTTTTATACTTCATAAAATATACATATTTGACCATCATACTTCGATGAAATTATCTAAGGAAATGATCTGGAAAATTCCAGCTGGGGAGTCGATATTAGTTTCTTGATTACACCAACGTGCACATTGTTTACTTCAGTCGCACCTTCAATATATGAATTTTGTCTTTGTGGTTCAGTTGGATGTTTCCCTTCCATAAAAAATCATGAAGTTTACATCAATAATTTATTTTCAACACATAAAATATGTACCTCCCTTACAAGAATTTTTTTTTTCTTACTATTATCCTTATATACTCGATCCATTTCTCAAGAAATCGGGGATTTGATCTATGACCTATCTTGATAGGAACAATTGGTCATAATATTTGGACTTCAAAATTACTTTCGGTCCATTGTAAAATGAACACAATTTATGCTACTCTTCCCTAATCACACATAACAACCAAAAAAAAATCTCCTCTAATATGGCATTCAATCTGATAAAGTTTTATGGCCTAAATTCAAGCTTTCAGTAACCAACCTCTCTAGCTAACCCCAACCTATGCATTGTGTCTCCTCTGATTCACAATGGGCTAGTATGGCTATGCCAAGGCAGTCGATAATGCAAGACCGCACATATCTTGGAAACTCTTTGTGATTTCATGTCCTCCACTGTACCCAATCAATCAACATTGATATATTTGTCACTAGATATGACTTTCTATCTCATGATTCATTTGATAACCTTTGGACCTGACACATTGATCAGAGAATGATGGCACTATGTCTTTCGGCTAGCACCACAACAACTTGTTCTGAAGAATATGATATGGCTTTTCGGTCCTCCTTGAAATATTATGATCAATCTAATTTTAAATGTAATGTGGTGGTCTCAAATTAACCGATTCCCGTAGTTAAACCATGAACCCTCTTCCTGAATACAGATCTAGATCTAATTATTTAACTAGAAGTAGGAGAACTTAAAAAGTAATTAACGGAAAAGTAAGAGACCAACTAGGGGGATGCTAGATACCACCAAATATGGAAACTACCAGATAGGGTGAGAAAAATTTCCACTAGAATTACGACAATATTGCAGACCAAATCCCTCAGGCTGGCAAGATGCATAACTCTGATACCATTATAAGATCCCAAACAATGAAAATGTTAATAGATATGGCACATTATAGTATCCTAAAAATTCTTCAACACAGAACATGGAATAGAAAGGGATTTGAGAAACAAAAATGCAGCCAGTTATTTATGGTAATAATTGTAAAATGTTACATGCCCCATACAAGTAAAACTTAAGCACCTGCCGATGGCATGTATGACTTCTCATCAAGGATTAATCTAAGACATGAAATCCTACTTGTGAATCCTGGATGGCTCCACCACACAAATGTCGCCACGAGGTTTCCATCCTAGGATAAAGCTAAAACTAGTCATGCCAAGTTCCTAACAAACAATACAATAAGATAAAAAAACTCAAGATGATTCAAATGCCTAGCTCCTATCCCCTTTAATAGACTTGAGGGACTATATAGAAACCTTGTTTTATTATTTTCCCTTGATAAATGAAGGAAAATATAATGGGAAATTCCCATGGGAAAATACCTTGGTAAATACCATGGGTATATTATGTCCATTTTGACCACGTCAAGAAATGGGATATTACAACATCGTTCTTCATATCAGAGATTGCAAAGATTTCAAGGAGACATGGGATATGCTCTAAAACTTTGTATGAAACAACAAATTCAAATCATATTTTATTTTTATAGTATAAGTTGTTTTCTATCAAGATGAAGCCACATGAAATTATAAACAATTTTGTATCTCGTGTTAAAGATTGAAGTGACAAATTAGGTGATATTGGTGAAAAGGTCTCTATCACAGATTTGGTAGTAATCATTTTAAAAGGTTTAGTACTAGATTATCAAATATTTATTTCAATCCTCTCATCTAGAGAGAATCCCCCCTATGTTTGATGAATCAACAAGGATTCTTCTTCAAGAGGAAGTGAGGATGAAGAACTTTGATTTGGGCTCTACTAGCTTAGATTTGGCGTTGGAGGCGAAATGGAAACAATCATATAGAGGCAAGCCATGCGATAAAAGCAAATGTGGCTTATTTCAAGAAAAACAAAGAGGTATTGCTCCATATAAATTTGATTCTCATGTTAAGAATGATATATGTCTGTACTGTGGGAAACATCGACACCAAGGAAAATATTGTTATAAAATAAAATAAAATGAGTCTAAACAACGAAGTAAAAATATAGTAGCAATTTTGTGAATGATGATACCTCAATCACTGAATGATTTAATGATACTAATTTGTTCATTTCACAAGATGGTTTGTCTATAAAAATTGGTGATGTTAATGCATGGTATGTTCATTTGGGTGCCTCAACTCATATTTCATATAATATGGATTAGTTTAATAAGTATTATGAAAACCTTGAAGGTTATATGTTTATTTAGGATACAACAACTCACTTAAAGTGAAAGGGTATGGAGTAATATGTGTAAACCTACCTAATCGGCAAATGAAAGAGATACATAATGTAATGTATGTCCTTGAAATTAAAAAGAAGTTAATATATGTCTATGTTGTCACTGACCAAGACTTAAAAGTCGAAAATTTTGAAGTCAGCATGTGTTGTCAAAGATGTAAAAAATCACTACAGGGTTGTTTCCACAAGTACAGGGACTAAAATATTATAAGTTTAATGTGACTAAAGTAGGGTATCAATAATTAGGAGCTACAACAATGTCAAAAAAATAATGATGGCATCAAAGGTATAGACATTTTAATCAAAATGAGTGGTGTTACTTCAAAGAAATCAATGGTTGAAGGACTGGATATGTTAGGGTCCAACCCTAGCCCCCTTATTTATGTAATAGGGTCGAGTCATAGTTATAGTTAGTAAAGAGAATAAAGCCCATATTAATAATTGTAAGTGGTTGATCCGCATTTAAAGAAAAGAACCACAGTTAGTTACAAACGGGCCATGGTATTAGATAGATGGTATTAAGAGAACCATGGTACTGACCCATGGTATTTCATGTATGAATCCTATATAAAGGAGAGGGGCATCATGTCTTATTTTGTAATCAAGCTCTACTCTATTGGAGTTTTCCCCCTCGAAGAGGCAAGTAGACATTGCTTTCATCTCTGAATAATAAAATACATGTTCTTATTTCTCATATTGTTATGTGTTTTGGGTTGTGTTTCTTCGTATATTTGGTATTTTGGCATCTTCTCGTAGGTAAAAAGCATAACAAGTGGTATCAAAGCACTTTCCAGGGCTGGTGGTATCTCCATTTTTAGTATAAAAAAAATTTGGCTAGAGACGTGTTCCGACGTCTTTAAATCGCAGGATCTCTCATTGAGCACATAAACCTGTGAATTTGGGGAGGCATGCACGTAGGGAATACAAGAGGTGGTCATGCTTGTTGGACTCCCTTGTAACCCCTGTGGGTACCCCTTCGAGTAGTAGCGGATTAGATAGAACCATGAACAGACTATCTTCCACGTACCCTCTTGGTGTATCAGAAGCCCCCTAGGCTCACCTAAAACCTTGTCGTAGATAAACGATCAGTTGTCTTACTGCTACAATACACTGAGAACAACAATCGAGGAGACTACTCGCATGTACGATAGGGTAGTCGGGTAGTATGACTAAGGGTATGGTTGATCCTCCTTAGTTAGTGCCCTGAAAGATTGGGTCGAGTACCATTGTTGGACCCTTATGTATATTGCGATATGTAGCACTTGACACTCCTTGAGACCACAGTTCCCTTATCTCTCTGAAGATCGCCCATCAACTTCTTTTCCAAATCAGATCTAGTAGTTTGGGTTTTGTCGCATCGCGACAATCAGATCCACTAGTTCAGGGTCTACTACCACAATACCATTCAGATCTAGCAGCTGGGGTTCAGTCGTTTCCGCAGTCAAACTCACATTCAACAGTTGAGGGTTTTGCAAACAAATCTAACCATTTGTGCAAGGAGTTTTGTGGCTCCTACACCCTGGGGCGATTCTCGCAGGACATTGGGTGGGATTAACTTTTCTGGAAATTAGCTATTGTAGTATTGATAAGCGAGGAGTAAAACTCCATTTGGAGTAAAAAAAATAAAAATAAAAATAAAAATAAAAAAACTTGAGGCCCGCCAGGGACGCTTATAAGAGACTTAGCCCAAAAGAATCAAGACGACGAGCTCAACGCAGTGGTACCATTCACTTTTTAGCTTCAATTTTCGGGTGGTCCCAAGTTTTTTCGAAGTGAAGATAAGTGACCTGGATCTATGTATGGTAGAAACCAAAGCTCAAGCCATGGCCAATGAGAAGATCGAGACCATTGAAAAAAATTTGGGTTGGATAATGGATTAGCTGAAGGCATTAACAGACACAATCACAAAGGGCAAGTCAACATTACAATCGGAGGCAGATGGTTTTAATGAATACCTTGAAGGAGAATCTAGCCTTCATCTTCATTTCCATGGAAATCACCAAAATTCCCAACCTCAACCTCCCAAGCTGGATATGTACAAATTTGATGGCTCTAATGTTGCAATATGGGTAGCACAAATGGAACAATATTTCACTCTGAAGCATACTGTAGATGATGAAACTAAACTACGTGTTGGAGGCATTTACTTGGACCAAGAAAGATGGCAATGGTGGCAGTGGCATCATAAATGTTATCCAAGGACACTTACTTGGAAGGTGTTTGCGAAATCCATTTGTGACCGCTTTGAACGTGAATCTAATTTTTTTGGTCATCTTATTAAGCTCAGACAGACAGGCACAATAAATGACTATATTATAGCCTTTGAGAATTTGGCCTTTCGCACAACAGATCTGGGAGATGAATTCTACTTGGAATGTTTTATAAGTGGTTTCAAAGAAGCCATCCAAGGCCACGTCCAGATGCACCACCCAACCACATGGATGGAAGCTTGCACAAAGGCTATCGAAGTGGAACATGCTTTAGCGGCCTAGTTGCCTCGTCCAAATTTCATAGCCAAGCGACACCCCACCCAGGCTTAGGGCACTACCCAAACACTTAATGTTCAAAAGGTGTGCCCTGTAGAAATAGCTGAAAGAAGGAAGCAAGGATTGTGTTACTACTGTGATGACAAATTCTCCTCGGGGCATAAATGCAAGGAACCCAAATTCTTTCAAATTGATGCTACTAATCACAGTTCATCTAAGGACGCTCCACCCTTTGAGGGACCAGAGGAGGAAGATGAGGACAACTAGTAGGACAATGAGCTCCCAGCTACACTAGAAGAACCAATTATCTTGCTCCATGCTTTGGTAGGCATTTCTTCTCCCCAAACTCTCAATGTTATGCTCTTGACCTGCAAGAAGATACCAAAATACCAAATATGCGAAGAAATATACCCAGAACATAGAACAATAAGAAATAATAGCATGTATTTTATTATTTAGAAAGGAAAGCAATGTTCACTTGCCTCTTCGAGGGGGAAACCTCCAATAGAGCTAGGCTCAATTACAAAATAAGACACGATGCTCATCGAGGGGAGTCTCTATCCTTTATATAGGATTCATACATGCAATACCATGGGTCAATACCATGGTTCTTATTAATACCATCTATCTAATACCATGGCCCATTTGCAACTAATTGTGGTCCCTTCTTTAAATACGGGTCAACCACTTACAATTATTAATATGGGCTTTATTGACTCTTAACTATAACTATGACTCGACCCTATTACATAAATAAGGGGGTTAGGGTTGGAACCTAACATGCCCTCTCCCATAAAAATAGCCTTGTCCTCAAGGCTGAAGATGCAGAAACTGCTGAATGACAGTGGTTGGTTCCCAGGTTGCATCTTCTGGAGAGGTGTCTTTCCACTTGACGAGGACTTCCTTGATCGAGTAGCCATGCAGGTGCCATTCTCGCATGTCAAGAACTTGTTCAGATTGGAGCCAGATTGAACCTTCTTCATCCAATTCTGGTAGACTTGTTTGAATTCGGCAGTGGTTCCCAATCACTTTCTTGAGGCATGAGACATGGAAGACTGGATGGATTTTTGCAGTGGGTGGCAAAGCTAGCTTGTAGGCTACTTCTCCGATGCGCTGAAGTATTTGATACGGTCCGTAGAATTTTGGAGATAATTTCTAACAACCCTTGTCTTTGAGTGATGTTTTCTTATATGGTTGCAGCCTAAAAAATACATAATCCCCTTCTTGAAATTTGTGTTCTGAACGATGTTGACTTGCCTATTGCTTCATGCAGATTTGAGCTTGATGGAGGTTCTTTCTGAGGTGGGCTAGCATGGTTGTGCGGTTCTGTAGGAGTTGATCCACTGCTTGTACCTTCAAGCATCCCTGGATATAAAAAGTAGGTGAAGGAGGGAGTTGACCATAAACTGCTTCATATGGAGTCATTTTGGTGGTGGCATGATAGTTAGTGTTATACCACCATTCGACTAGAGATAACCACTGTACCCATAGATGTTGCTTTTCTAAAGTGAAACACCTAAGGTAGGTCTCCAGACATTTGTTGATTTCTTTAGTTTGTCCATCAGTTTGGGGATGATAGGAAGTACTAAGTTGTAGTTGGGTACCTTGTAGCCTAAAGAGTTCCTACCAAACGTTACTGGTGAAGATCAGGTCACGATTAGACACAATGGAAGTTGACATGCCATCCAATTTGAAGATCTGGTCCATGAAAGAGCAAAAATGAGCATACTTAGAAAGTTTGTCCACAACCACCATGATGACTAACTTGTTTCCTGACTTTGGAAGACCCATAATGAAGTCCATAGAAACTTCCTCCAGATTGAGGCCAGGATGGGAAATGGCTATAATGTGCCTGGGGTTTTGATTGTTTCTCCTTTGTGGCACTGACATACGTCACACTCAACTACAAAAGTAAGTGTCATGTGGAAAGAGTTAATCTTGCGAACAAAACCAACCTCCCTAGAAGCCTAAGACTTTTTAGTGACCAACAAGACAATTAAGAGAAATCCTTCTCTAAACATGCATTTATCACACGAGAAATCAAGTGTTTTAGATCCTACCTGTAGTCCACCGCTGTTGTAGTAGTCCAGCCTCGTCGATCCAGATGAGCTCCTCCTTCACTTCGAAACTTGCATTCACTAACAATCAAACGATTACATAGCACCTGAATATCTCATAAAACAAAACATATTCAAAATATAGACCAAGGAGTATATGAAACAATTCATTAACAACAAATCATTGAGAAGAATGGACTTATTTGTATTAAGGAAACAAAAAAGAAACCATTACACCCTGAGCCTTGGTGTTGTGCAAGTTCCTCCCAGGGTCCAGCAAGAGTTTTCCTCTACTTTGACAAGCTCACCCACTTCCAAATGAAACAAGAAAGGATGGTAATCTCTCCTCACAAGCTTCTACAAGGAAGTCCTAATTCCAGCAGTATCTACCCTTTGGAATGTTCAGCTTTCAACCTCCCCTCCTCTGGCCCAATGCCTATATTTATAATGTTCTAGAGGAATTTAATCAGGTCCAACATCAATGGGATAAGCCCCTCTTTTGGATGGGGTAGCTCCTCTCTTGATGGGATAAGTTCCTCTTTCATAGGGATGCATGAACCATCTGGAGGCGCTCAATACACGTCAAACATTCTTCTAGAATTCTCTAGAAATGACCACAAGTAACTTTTTTAAGATGAAACTTGCACCTTTTGACCTTTACAGGGGTACGCACCCAACCCTTGACATATAGAGCATACAAGTACGCAGGTATAATGAACTTGGAGAGCGTACACGCAGGTAAGGTAGAGAGAACCTGCGTACCCAGAGATAAACATGATTTTTAATGACTTTCTCTCTTTATTGAAGTTTGACATGGAGAGAAGAGGTATAAGGCTTGCCAAGGAGGATAGTATGACTATTGATGGAGCCATACTAACTGCAGATAGTCATGGTGACAAATTTTAGTGTAACAGATTGCCCCCTAAAGTGCGAAGCCTGTAATAGATAAGGGTTTTACATCATCTAGGAACGGTGAAGTACTTTATCATTTCAAGGATTATCTCGTGGAGAGCCTGGTCAGAACCTGCAATTTTCAACACAAAATACATGTATAAGATTATATCATCGCTGAGGTAGGCATTCCCGTACTCAAATCAAAACTTTAACTAACAGACTAACTACTCTGATACAGGAATTATTTCATAATACATCATAATCATAGATTCGTGTAGACACAGTATGGACGCAGCCATCTGTTTATAATTGGTCTACAATATAATGAATACACAACTCCTCGTAGCCTGGATGGTGGAAACTAGATCCAGGGTCTTCATCTCTGCTTCCTGAATCGGTACGATTCTAGCCATGCGAATAAATGAGTCGATGTCGAACATGGTAGAAACCACTTGATTACCAGTCAATGATGTAAACTGTTAACAAGCGTGAGAGAGACCACAGTGATGTCAATGGTTCTCAAAGTACCCAGCACAATCCATGAGATGTGAATGAATGAGTCGATGTCGAACATTTCATGGAATCCTTCGATCGCAAGTCAATGATGAAAACTGACGTCGAAGGCGAGAAACCTGCCATTGATGC
>APFE031561009.1:25496-53104 GCA_000404065.3 Pinus taeda | reverse complement strand
TATCTACTTTTAGGCCTCTGGGCCTTCACTTCCTCCCTGCTGATTAGGTTTCATACATTTTAAAATTGGATTATCAATCTGTTCAACGAGCAACCCAATAGCACCATCATTTGATAACATAAAGTGTGAATAAAAAATTCTGACGAGGGGGCTACTTCTACTTTTTTGAAAAACTGATACTTCTAATCTCAAATGGTTTAGTCATGCAAATATACAACTACACAATCGTGCTCGTCTCTGCCATGACATCTTGTGAGCTAAATCTCAGCCATGAGGTTGATCTAATACATTATCCCTCTAATTTTCTCTTACAACAATCTCTACAATCTCTGTCACTCACTGCAAAATTAACTCTTCCTTTTCAATTAATAAAATAAATCTCTCCATGCACTTTACTAACTTCTAATCTTCCCCATTGAACTCTATGTGTACCCCTCTCTAGAAACTTGACCTTTAAATGTTTATCTATTGTAGGAGATTTCTATCCTCTTTCTGCATTTAATTTTTCTCACCCTATTCAATATTCCAACCTAACAATTGTCAATTTGGTCCTCTATTTAAACAATCTCTACCACCATCTCCACTACTCAAGTCATAATGAATCCACACCTAAATGATCTATATGTAGATGAAATCAGATTAATTTTCCAACCATTACCATGGGCTATTACCTTGGTTAAATCCATTGGAAATCATTTGAGTGCAGGAACAATAAGGAAAAGAGTCACTTATAGGAAGTAACCCAAGGCCTGCCTTCAAGAAGAGAGTTAGTGGGATGGGTAACACTTGTCTAATGAAGGAAACTTGAGTCACTAATGCTCGCAATGCACTCATAACCTTTGTTACCCATTCTTGAACTCCAAAACTAAGTTAACTCAGCTCTGCCTACAACCATCTCCCAATCTTATAGAATCATTGCGTCACCTTATCAAGCACATTTCAAGGCTCTGTAGAACCATCCAAAACTCATTGAATGATGAGTATGTCAAACAAGTTGAAATCATGCTAATAAGTCTCTACTCTTCCTAAGACACCTCCACATCTTTGACATATCAGTGAGACGCCCTACAACTAGTCACACTCAGCAAAATCAATAGACACACTCATCTATCATAAGACATCCTATCAAACATGACTTGAGAGTATCAACTAGTAGTAGTTTCTCCACACCCTTTACAAATCAAGCATGTACATGAACAAACATCTACAACACATGCTACCAGGTTGACATCAATGTCAATTATAAAAAATGCAACTTATCACCAAAACCACCTTGTTGACGTCAATGCCAACAAACAACTAAGCCATAATGCCAACAATATTCCCCTTTGGCATTGATGGCAATCCTAATTGAACCATATAACTGGCCTCTAAAAACAAGGCCCAATTGAACCATCCAAAAAATATATCTCCTAACTCTTGGCCTCTCCCATACAATTTTTCTATGTCTCTCCACCTTTGACATCAATGGAAAAGGGATAAGAACCTTAAGGGTATAAAATATTTATCACTCGTCCAATAATTACGCAATAGAATACTCTCTCACTCCCTATGGAAATAACAAGAAATAATAACAATAACTCAATCACATTCTCTCTCACTCCTGAAGCATCAATAACAAATTCTCAGTATACAATGACATTGCTCTCAAGCCAAAAAAAATGTGTGAAATTTCTATGAAAACTAATTTTTAGACAATGCAATGAAAAAAAGCTAGCGTCACATTGTGCCAACAGAACTAATGTGACAAAGAGAGCAATGTCACATGTTGTAACAAATATGTTTTGATTTCGAAATGGTACATTTTTATCCAGTGTTGCACTTAGATAAATATTGTCTCACATGTAGATGTGACAAATATTGTGGCAATGTGTCATTACACTGGAATGTATATATTGACCAAATGTGAAAAACATTACTATAATATGACATTATAGAATTAACAAACAGTTTATCTGATAATGTGACATTGTCACAATTTATCCAATATTGCAATGGGAAAAACATTGTCACGATTTGACATTACAAAACCAACAACATGATCTAATTGCATAAAAAGTTTTGTGTAGAACTACAGTAAAAATAAATGTTTGGAAATTCTAATGAAAAAACTAGTGTCACATCATTAAAAATGAACTAACATGACAACAAAACTAATATCACATTATAACAAACACTCTTTGACATCAGATTGTAGGAAAAATTATCCAACATCACAATGTGAGAAACATTGTCCGACTTTGCAATGCCATAAAGATTGTCACTATGTGACATTGCATTTTAATTTATCCAACATCTTAATGTGAAAAAAAATGTTGTTTTGTGACATACATTGCCACAATGAGATATAAATTCCCAAAATAATGGACACATATTCTCAATGTCACTACAACCAATAATGGTCATAATGGTCAACCATTATGACATGCTTGACCATAGTCAACATCATCACATAGTCAACACAGTGAATGACATCCATCACATTCAACATAGTTAACCATAACTAAAATATCCAACATATAAAATATGTTCAACCATATTCAACCATAGTGAACCTATTCAAATGTAGTCAATGATGTCTAACCTTGCTAGAGAAAACTCGACAATGGTTAAACATGGTCGCCATAATCAACCATGATAGCCATGATCATCCATGGATATCCATGATCATCCATGGTCAACACGGTCAACCATATCCATATATTACCAAACATTTCCAACCATGGTTAACCATTTTCACCATTAGTTAACCATACTTGATCATAGTGAGCAATGTTATTATAAGCTCATCTCCGGTTGAACACATCGACCATGGTTAAACATTGACAAGAATTTCAACCATAGTAAAAAAAATAATAATGGTCAAGCATGGATAACATGATCATTAGTGGTTATCCATAGTTAACCATATGTCATTATTGTCAATCCTTGTCACCAATGGCCTATCATGGTTATCTATCATCAATCCTCATGAACCCCTGGTCAACCATGGTCAATCCTCATAAACATTGCCAACCATAGTTGGCCATCATAAATAATCATCAACCATGCTTGATCCTCTTCAATCATTATTAAACATGACCATCTACAGTAAAACACAATAAACCTTAATCAACCATATGTTCACCAAAGTCAACCATATTTAGCTATAGTTAAACACAATCAACCTTAGTTAGCAATAGTCAACCATCGTGCACCATATACAACTTGAAAACCATGGTAAATTAAGGTTAAATATGGTAAATATATTTTCAATAATGGTCTCCAAGGCCAACATTATTGAACATGGTCAACCATAGTCAACATGGCCTTATTGGTTAGCCATGGTTCACCACAGTCATTTATAGCAAATACTCACAACCTTGATCAACCATGAGCACCTATACTGAACAATATGTTTATCATATTCAACTAGGTTTGACCAACACAACTATGGTTAGAAAAACTTAATGATGGATAAACATGGTTAAACATTTTCACTCACTAACACCCATGATGAACCATACATAACCTTTAGTGTTGATAGTTAACCATGGTCAACCATAGTTGGCCTTGGTGAACCTTGGTTAACCATGATCAACCATGATCATGTCTAGTCAACCATACCCAACATAGAACAACCCATGTTCTAACGCATATTGATGGCCAACCATGGTTAGAATGGTTGAACAAGGTCAAGCAATATCTCTATGCTTAAATATGGTCAACCATTGTCCACATGAGAAACCATAATCTCTCATAGCAAAATATGGTCAACAATAGGTAAATATGAAAAACCATGTTCATCCATGGTCAACATGGTCAAACCATGGTCATCATGCCGAACAATAATGAACCATGGTCAAACATTATTAACCACGATAAACATTGAAATCCATGGTTAAGCATGGTAATCATTACCAATCATACCCTACCATAGTAAATGGTGAACCATGGTGAAAATTTTCAAACCATGCTCTAACGGTTTACCATGGTCAATATTAATGTAAAAGTATAACAATGGAAAACATTAATGTTATATTTCTATATTAATGTAACATAAATACATCATTGGTTATGGTTAACCATGGTCAAATTTAGTCAACCATGTTAGTCCACAATCAACACTCTTCATTCTCGGTCAACATCGTCAACCATAGTTAACAATGATAAACGAAGGTCAACCTAACCTTCCCCTCAATCCTTAGTCAATTATGGTAATAATTATTAATCATGGTCAACTATGGTACACCATTTTAATCATTGTAAATTGTTGGGAACGGGTCCCCTAGGGTAAATTTTGCGGTAAAGAGCCCACGTTTTGGGGAAGAAAGCCCAAGTTTTGTATAAGAAGTGTAAAGTCTCCACATTTTGTGGTCACGGAGCACGAAGATGTAAACAGTCATAAAGGGTTTCCCCGCTTTGCTTAATGTAAGACATGTCGGCTTTAGGAGATCTACTGAACAATGGGATTGTATGAAACAAAGCCTTAGAAGATTCTTTTAGTAGTTCACTTCAAATAGGTTTTTGAAGATTCATTAATGTAATGGGTCTCTGAGAGCTAAGAGCGAAGAGTCTTAGCATAGGAGAGAGGCTCTACAGCTGTGTGCACAAAGTTCTAGGTTAGAAGTCTGCAGTTGAGTGCGCGAACCCCTGTAGCTATGTGCGTAGGGTAGTTAGAGTCTGTAAGGGAGATCTGAACGTCAATAAAGATAATTATTCCAGAATTACCTGCGTATGAGTTATTCTACTTCTGTTATGAATGAATGCAATTATGTTATGTTGAATATTGGGTTTATGATTTAGTGTTGTATTTATGCGTGAATCTATGTGTTTTAATTTGTTATATGAATGTAAGTAAGAATATTCGTTTACGAGAAGATAATCATATTGCATGTTGAATCTATCCACTACTTAAGCTAATGTGGGTAAATATAAGAGTAAGAGTAATTACATAGGTGCGTAAGTGCCTGATTATTCTATTTAGGGTACGTGAAAGATAGTCGTAGACCTTCACAGAGGTCGAGAGGTCGACTAAGGGGAGCATATCAATAAGCCCTAAAAGGCTTATCAATGTGCTTGAAGGAAGATTTAGGGTATAAAGTAGCATCGTTTCCATCTCAGGGTGCGGAAACTCGGTTCCTGCATCCCCCATACTGCTGTGAGTGAGACTTTAGTCCATGCTCCATGGATTGATGTTGAAAGGGTCAGTAGTGTAGGGATTTGCTTGGCTAATTAACGCTGAACCTCGGTTAGGGCCCATCAATCCAACAAATGGTTCTGTTGTCAGGACCAAGGTCTACATAAAGAGATGTGTGATGTCACATCACTGGAATCTAGCTCGGAAGGAGATCGAAGACTGGTTGGATAGAAAGATCCACGAATTTGCAACACAAGAGAGCATTAATCCACGATTGATGAAAGAACAGTGGTTGGATAGATATATGTACACAAATATAAACGAGATCTTCTTTTGTTCCTTCCGAGTCAAATTGTACGAGTGGATTGTGAAATTAGCAGACGACCAAGGAAGGTGGAGGCTTGATGGTCCAATAGTCTGGACACTAGAGTTAGTGTGGAGATTAGAAGCCTCTAAAGATAAGATCGCATGCATTGTTGATAATTGGCTCGATTGTATCATAGGAGGGTTGGTGATAGAGTTCGTGGTCGATACCTCGGTCAGTCACAATGAAGCAGAGTGTCGCTTCTTTAAGGGGTTGAGAGGTAAGTCTTTAAGGTCTTTAAATAACTCGATTAAAATTATCTTGTGTGAAAAGCAGGTTATGTAGCTACCTTGATGTTCGGGGCTACGTGAACTGGATAGACCTTCAGGAATAGAGGGAAAATAGGCCATGAATATAGCCTGATGATTGAACCCCCTCTCGGTGATGACAAGGAAGTAGCACAACCTTCTCACAGAGCGTTGTTCATTTGATAAAGCAAGGGTTCCCACGAATACCCAATCCACCCACACCACCTCCATATTCACCTCTGCCGCATACACATTTGACTACACCACGACCACCTTTGCCACCGTTTAGTATGGCAAAATCAGTAAAGCTATGTGTGTTCAAGGGCTTGGGAAATGAGGATCTCGACCAATTTTGGTTTGTCGCGAAGGCTATATGGGAAGCTTAGGATATCACAAATGATCAAATAAAGAAATCAATGTTTGTTAGTGCTTTGTAAGAATGCACACTAATGTGGTACATTATGTACTGCACTGATAACCTGACATCTATGTTGGTAGATATTCAGACAACGTTGAATAAGGAATTAATTAGACCTAATTCTGAAGCACCATCAATTGTGGGATTCAAAGAAATCACGATGAAGGCTCACGAGACACCATGGGATCTAGATCAGAGATTAAAGTGTACAATCCGCGAAGCTAACATGAATCTGACATATGGGAAGCACCACAATTTTTTTGTGGCTTCGCTCTTGCCTCATCTAAGGGTTGCGCTATCACAAAAAATATTGGGACCCAGACGTAAGCTCTAGAAATTGTGATAAGATTACATGAGACACTGATGCAAGATGCTACTTTGGGGGTTTAACAAATCCATGCGTGGTTGTAGAACCTTTTCCTAGAAATGCAGAGTTTGAAGAACGATAGAATAGTTCAGCCAAAGGTGCACGAAGAAGTTTGGTTTCTGAAATGAAAAAGCCAACGGGATGAAAAATATCACTACTGAGTCTTCACTAATGATGTTACAGTAGGATGACCAATGCCTCTGAGGTCGGAGGCTCAAGAGGGGCCAAGTGAAGGGCCTGCAATATGGTGTGCTATCTATCACATAGATGGAAAACACATGACGGGAAATTGCCATTTGCTGCAAAAATTTGTATAGACACAGCAACAACTCTTCTGCAACTTCCATCAATCAATGGGTCTTGATGAGTGAAATTTCCGCAATTACGAGTTAATGATGGATAAAACAACCACATATAGGGTGCAGGCATAAACCCAGCCTTTGGACCAAGTTGCTAGGAGAGCCTGAGGTGAATATTAGGGGTGCAGACAAGGCTGAGGTGGATGAGCACATGGTAGAGGTTGGCGATAGGTCATTTGCTACAATTGTGGAGGACCAGGACACTACACATGAGACTACCTGAATCTGACACGTCTATCATGCCAATATTGTACTCAGTTTGACCATGCAACTGAATATTGCCTCGTATTTCTATCTAAGATATGTGAAAAGGGGGCTCTGCCTCCGCAACCGACTTAGAACCTATAGATGATGAGGGTTGAGCTTCGCAAAGAGGATCCCAAGGTAAATATTGTGATGTGGAGTGGGATGATGACTCGTGAAGATAAGAGGAAGCAGCTTGAAGAAAGTGAATGGGTCCCCAAATCTCTAGAAAGGCAGGTCGATTTTGATCTCAAGTGTGCACGGTAAACATTTATGGAAGCAAAGGAAAGCTTCATTGAGGCCTCTACCTTAGGAAGTCAGGATAGGCCAGCTGAAGAGATGGACCCTTCCATGTTTACTACTTTCTTGGAGACCTGTATGAAGCTATTGTGCAACAACAAGGCTGTGAAACGACTACAGGAACTAATAAATAAGTGTGCGGGAAAGAAAACGCTCCTGATGGACCACATGTAGTCAGAAATATTGGTAAGAATAAGGTAAGAATGGGGTGTGAGATGAGGCTCATTGCGCAGATACGAGAATATGAGATGCATCAAGTAATTCTGGAACTGGGGTTAGACATGAATGTTCTGCCTAAACAAACATGGGAAAGGATGGTGAGACCTGCACTGCAGTGGTCTCTGATTCAATTAAGGATGGAAAATTAGCAGAAAATTATCCCCATGGGAAGATTGTAGGGAGTGGCATTGGATATTGAGGGCACGAGTGCATTAGTTGACTTGGAGGTGATAGAGATTGTGGATGAAAGAAATCCCTACCCTGCGGTCATCGAGATCGATTGGGCCACTGACATGAATGGGGTAATCAATTTGAAGAAGCAGAAGATGATATTTGAGAATAAATCGCTCTGTGTAGTAGTGCCACTAGACCTTGTAGAAGGACCGTGCTATATTGAACCCGTTCACAATTATGAAAGACATGATCACTTTGACCATATTTATAAGATAACGACACGAGATCAAGATTGGGTGAATCTTATAGTGAATGGATGTATTGGACGGGGCCACGAAAGCTCTTGCACTTCATATTCAGATGATGAGTTGGAAAATTGGCAGAATTGAGTGCATGAAGTATCTACACTATGCTGTAATATGATGACCAAGTCGTTGCGTTGTGTGTCATCTAAGGTAAGGAATCTACCTTATTATGATGGTTTAACTGATGCTGATAAATTTTTGGATACATTTGAGAGGGAAGTGCGAGAGAAGCATCACTTCTAAGCCTTGGATTGGGTATTGTGCGCTATGCCTGTGAGATGGTGAGGTACACACAAAGACAGTTTTGATGATTGGCGCGTGTATAGAAATATGATGAGAGTGCGATTTGGTCACCCACAAGTGTGGCTAATAGAGAAATATGATGGAAGGGATGATCTGCGTGATAACCTAGCCAAATGGGCTAAGGTATATGGAATGGAGCCTCAGCCTGCATGGATGCATCTATTTTGTCATACTTTGGATGTAATACCGATGAACTGGTACTTAGAAATGGAGCTCTGCCATGGCACTGAAGAATGGGATGTTTTTCAATAGGGGTTCTTTATAAAATTTAGTTTTGAGGATGGATTTGAATGTATTGACGATGCATTGCAGGAAGTCAAGGTAGTGATCTTCAGAATACCACAAGATCCCTTCAACTTAATTCAACCAGATTGGACTACCCATCTGCGCCATGCATTAGAGTGCTATAATGTGACTGTTGAGGAAGAGGATGAAGACCCGAGTAACATTAATATCCTAGAGACTAAAGGTCATCGCGTAGTTGAGGGACCCCAAATTGAGAATCTAGATATCACTAAGCTGCTGAGAACAAGACAAGTGAACATTGGGATAGAAGCAAAGCTGAAATTTGCAAAAATTGGGGACTACTCGGATGATGCAACAGTAGATAAGGTCGTTGAATTTCTCCATGAATATCAGAACTTGTTCCCTATGAAGCTTTCATATTTGAAAGTGATAATAAGGGACTTGGGATTCATGAAAATGACATTGAAATCATACGCGAAGCCGATTAAGCGAAGGGCTTATCGCCTTAACCCCAAGTATAAAGAGAAGGTCTGCTTAGAGTTGGATAAAATGCTTGTCGTAGGTATTATTGAACTGGCTGAAGAATCTGATTGGGTATGCCCAATAGTGGTTTAGGAAAAAAACAAAAGGATGAAATAATGATATGCATAGACCTTAGGAAGTTTAATGATGTATGCACACATGATCCCTTTCCGACTCCATTTACTGATGAAGTGCTGGCTAATGTTGGCAGTCAGGAAGCATATTCATTCACTGATGGGTTCTCTGGGTACCATCATATCAAGATCATGCCAAAGGATAGAAGTAAGAAAACTTTTGTGACTGAATCGGGATGCTTTCAGTATATTGTGATGTCGTTTGGACTTAAGAAGGCATCAACGATATTTTCACGTGTAGTCATTGTGGCATTTAAGGACTTCATTCACAAGTTTTTGAAGGTATACTTCGATGACTAGACAGTGTTTGGGTTGTTAAATCGCCATGTAGCTAGTCTACACTTGATGTTGGGTACATGTCATAAGTACCAGATCACACTCAATTTGAAGAAATGGTTGTTCTGTGTCCCTTTTGGTATCTTGCTAGGTCACATGGTATGCATACAAGGCTTGATGATAGACCCTGCTAAGATCACAATTATAATTAATTTGGAGGCACCAAGAAGTGTGAAACAATTACGTGCAACATTGGGGCATACAAGATACTATAGAAAGTTCATGAAAACCTATGCCTAGATTATCACACCGATGGAGAAGCTGCTAAAGAAGGATGCTACGTTCTGTTGGAATGAAGAGTGTCAGCAAAGCTTAGATGTGTTGAAGGAAAATATGGTCACCACATCGATCCTAGTCTTCCTATATTGGAAGAAGGAATTTCATGTGCATGTGGATGCGTCATGTATTACGTTCGGGGCAGCACTAACACATGCTAATGAGGGAGAGATGAATCACCCTATCACGTTTGCAAGTAGAAAATGGTCTAAAGCCGAGAAGAACTATTCAATGACAGAGTGCGAAGATTTAGCTATGGTGTACATGCTTCAAAAATTCAGAGATTTCTTATTAGGCAGACACTTCAAGATGTATACAGACCATTCTACATTGAATTACCTCGTTAACAAGCCTGTGTTGCGAGGAAAGATATGTAGATGGTTGCTACTATTTCAGCAATATGAGTTCGAAGTTATTGTAAAGCCAGGACAACTGAATGCAGGACTAGATCATTTTTCTTGAAAATCTTTGTAGTACGTGTTGCAGATAATCACATTGCAGATATCATACACTTCTTGATGATGGGGACGACTCCAGAAGGGTATACTAGTTAACAAAAGGAGCTAGTTGTGTGCGTGGCAAACTTTTCTGTCATTGCAAGGAATTTATATAAAATGGGCTTAGATGAAATTCTGTGACATTATGTACCTGACTTTGAATGAAACATCATCCTTGTAGAAGCTCATGGAGGAGCCGCGGGAGGACATTATGTAGGAAAATCTATAGTGCAAAAGATTTACGCACTAGGTTGTTGTAGCTAACGCTTCATAAGGATTCCAAGGCTTATTGTAAGGTGTGTGATGCATGTCAAAGGACAGGAAGGCCATCACGGAGAGATGATTTGCCTATGAATCTATAGATGTCATTATAGCCATTTGAAAAGTGGGTGAATGACTTTGAAGGACCAATTTAGCCTCGAGGGAAGAAGACGAGTGTGTGGCACCTCATCACCACGACTAACTATTTGACTAGACAGGTGGATGTGTGACCTGTGAAGGACTGTATAGGGGGAAAACAACAAAGTTCATCTTCGAATATGTACTCACTAGATTTGTTTGCTCAAATATTTTGATGGGCGATCATGGTACACATTTCCTTAATGAGAAAATCAACGCGCTAATGGAGGAGTTCTAGGTTTATCATCAGAAGAGTACACCATATCACTCATAGGCTAATGGGATGAAGGAAGAATTTAATAAGATATTGGAGAATTCACTGGCGAAGGTCTGCAATGCACAAAGGAATGACTTGGATATGCACGTACCCGCAGTGTTATGGGCTTATAGAATGACTTGCAAAAAGTTGACTTGACAAACGCCTTTCAGGATGATTTATGGCATAGAAGCTATGATGCCAATGGAATATGTTGTACCTAGTCTATGCATCATGGAATTCATAGGATTGGTGGATCATGAAGCCCTAGAAGAAAGCCTCGCGTAGTTGGCAGAGCTGGAAGAGGATAGATTTTTGGCTGGATTCCATCAATAAGTTCAAAAGGAGTGCGAAAAGACATGGCATGATCGGTACATCAAACTGTGCACCTTCAAGGTAAATGATTTAGTATTATTTTATGATACGAATTTTGATAAATTTCCAAGAAAAATTCAGATGCATTGGCTGGGGCCCTATGCCATCGATGATATTACCAATGGTGGAGTAGTTCAGCTAGTGAACTTGAATGGAGAGCCATTTCGAGGGAAGGTAAATGGCAGTCGATTGAAGCCACACTGGGGATCCATCCATATGACTCTATGGTGGAGGCACAATCTTAGCACTCTAGGCAACTGGAAAGCAGCGCGGGACTATAAACTACACTACCCGGGTTGTAGAGCTGCGTGACTGGGGGACTGCGTGGATGGGAGGAATGTCGCAGTATCAGCAGAAGTGCAAAGGGAGTTGCACTGTAGAAGGAGAGACAATGACCGTTATGGTCACTGTTCATGAGTTGACAGTGGGAAAATGGGTAAGTGGAGCGTGGGGTCGACATTTAAGTCCGAATTTAAAAGTGATATCTTTGAAAATATGCCGGAAATATAGCATTTATGAGTAGATTTTGGGGGAAATAGTCGGATTGAAATTTGAGTTTGCCTATAAGTTACAGATGGTTTCCCAACGAAAAACACTTTGCATTCTAAGAATTGAGGTGTTGATCTATCAGGCATGCATGAACCTTGAGAATTTTGACGCTTTGGTGGTTAGTTCAGTATTTGACAAGTTGCCTAAAGCAACCCAAAAGCTTATTACTAGACTCATGTTAGCGCCCATGGAAATTGCAAGTCCTTGAGGATCGATGACATTTGAGGGAGCTGTCCCTGAGAATGCAAGTGTAGAAGTGCCCACAGAAGTGCCAAAATCTCAGACGTGACCCAGGCCGAGGCCTACGCCACCCAAGGAGGGTCTCAAGACAAAGAAGGATAAGCATAAAGCAACACAACTAGTTCGTGAGTCACCAAGAAATCACTAGAAGTAAAAGCCCACCGCGCAAGTGAAAGGCAAGGTGGTCGACTTAGAATCTTAGGAGGAGGGCGAATATATGGATATGGGTGTAGAGGACATTGATATTGAGGGTGTAGATCCTATCTCAAAGCTACTCGAATACATTCCTCCATGCCAGGGTAAGGGAAGGTCCTGAAGGACCCGAATGAATGGAAATTTATGCTAAATACCCTATTGCTGGGTTTGAAGGGTTGCGGTTGGCATGCTATTTCCCACTCTCATGCTAGAGGATTGGGACTTGGCAAACACAGAGTGATTCCCCCACTTGGTGATCGATACCTTTAAGACCCACGTGTTTTATAAATATTCTGGTGTTACCATGCTGGAGCTACGACAATGGATTAAAGGAGTGGACAAGGTAGGACTCTTAAACCTTCTATGGGTGCTGCATTACCACCATGTTCCCATAACCTTGATGGTGATCAAACAATTTCTATGCTTAGCAGGCAATGGGTTCCTGTGCTTAGAAGAACAGATACCCATCATAGATACGTTGATCCATAGGGTCACATTTCTACCACATTTAGGGTTGAATCCAACCATGGAATTTGGCGTAAAGACGGGTGAGTGCGACCTCACCGTGAGGATGAAGGAAAAATTCAAGCTTGTAAATAAACCACACAGATACTCAATTTATAGCATAATCAACGTCATGGTTAAGGTCACCACCCTAATTTTGGCTTGGAAAACAATGAGGATGTGTCGAGGAGATGAAATGTCGGCACCAATTGTGTCATTAATGGCTCAGTGCATAGAGGGTGTACAATGTAATTGGGCGTGTTATCTCTGCAATGAGTTCCTCGTGAACTGCAGAGAAGCGCAAGACAAGAGTAAAACCTTTAACTACTCTTGGTTACCATTATCAATTGTGCTAGTTGCATGGGAATTACTGGAGGACAACCAATTTCCTCCGGTGCATTAGATCTACCGGAAGCAGCGAAGTTTTTTTTGTTCTTGGCCACCAAGGATGTTGCAAAGGTCAAGGACGCTAAAATATTTTGGGTGTTGATGGAGGCAAGCATCCGCGACATGATAAACAACCCCAACTGTCATTGATCTATTGTCAGGATATGTGGAGTTCAAAGCAAACTTCCACTGTGTTTCCATACCTCGCAACAGACAATGTAATCGTAGTAGTCCTCGAGAGTTGGCCATCATAGTGGCGCGCGGACTCAAACTTGTCAGTTGGGTATAACAAGTCTGCCGTGAAGCAGAAGAAGGAAGACGTTGTACTGAAGATGCAACAGTTGGCTGATAGAAGGAAAAAGGAGGCCGAAGACAAAGCTAAAGTAGAGCACACTGCTAAGAACAAGGTAGAGGAGGAAGAAGAAGAGGAAGATCGTGACTCTGACAGAAATCAGAAGTCTCCTTCGTTGTAGACGGAGGAAGAAAAGCAACAATCAAGATAGGGAGGTGCAAACCTAAATACTACTGCATTCCGTGTTAAGAGCACTAGGGAGTAGGAAAATTTAGGGCCATGGAAGAAGTACAAGGCTAGAAAATCATCACTTGATCCAATCATTTTGACTGAAGGTGATCTAAATGATATCAGGGACACAGTGAGGGACACAACTATGGAACTACCACAACAACTTGAGTAGCAGTAGAAGGAAGCCTTGGTCACCATTTAGATGGGTTTGCGCGAGTTTTAGATCTAGGCCACTCAGGTGTAGACTAGTGTGGGACAATGTAGCATGACATCAACTATCTTGGCACCTGGGACCTCAGAAGCAGTGGAGCTGGTCCACTCCTTTGATCCCAAGCCGTCGTGCTACTAGATAGAGCATTGACTACAAAAGTGGAAGCTGACAAGGCCGCCGTCACTGCTCTCAAGAAGGTTGGGTTAAACTTGGCTGCACTGCTAAGTGAAGCCCTTCACACCCTGCAAGATGGTGTGATCGCGAAACTTTGGGCCAGAGAGCAGCACGCGTTGAATGTCATCAATAAGCAAAAGGTCAATAATGCCCAGATGTTCGTAGAAAAGACTTCTGCGATTGATCTCCTTAAGAAGATTGCATAGAAGAATGAGTGCACCACAACTATGGTAACTGAGGTGATCCAGGTGGATATTAGTGGCCACCTGCCAATTCCACTTGGACCCCCGCGATTGCTTCTTTCAGTTTTTCAGTTTCCTTAATTGTAGAACAGTTTACTATTTTTAGTACTTTTTTGGGTCCTAAACTTCCAGAGCCGTTTTGAGGCCCTAAATGACGTTTTTTTAAATGACATCGTTTAGGGCCTCAAAACGGCTCTAGAAGCTTAGGACCCGAAAAACTGCTAAAAATAGTAAATTGTGCTATAATTAAGGAAACTAAAAAACTTAAAGAAGAAATTGTGGGGGTCCAAGTGGAATTGGCGGGTGGCCACCAATATCCACCTGGATCACTCCTCCCTGCTTAGGAAGCAATGGTCCCCATTGCATTGATTTCCTCCATGAGATGAGCAAGCTTCTGCTAAACTTGGTTCCTGGTGAGCCACTTGCCCTGGTGAAGGAGTTGGCCTGCTTTGACAACTCGATATAGTTGGATATTTTGCTGACGAGTGTGCTTTACCTGTGTGTCCATGACCTGATCAATTACAACTTGTTCCATACAATTTGGATTCAAATCTATGGGTGTGGGCTGTTCTACAATGTTGGATGTGTCTAGTAATGGTGGAAAGTATGGACGAAGGCAGTCCACATTGAACATTGGGTGCAGGTCAAGGAATGGGGGAATGCTAAGCTCAAATGCATTGTCTCTAAAAACCATGGTAATGGTGTAAGGACCATATCAGAGTGGTTTAAGTTTCTGATAGGCTCCGGTAAGGCATTCCTTTCGCAAATGGAACCAGACTTTGTCACCCACATGAAACTTGTGTGGCACCCAATGTTGATCATGTCACTACTTGTACTTGGCATTTTATTTCTCCAGAATGTCATGGACCTTCTGCTAAATATGTTGTATGTGCTCAATGAAGTTGTTTTCGTTATCTTTTTCAGGCTGGACATGAGCCAAATCTGTGTGAGTAGCTGCAAATGGCATGGCCACATCAATGGGACATAGTGGCTAGAATCCCAAGCCCACCCAAAAAGGGTTATGCCCATTCAAACTGTGGAGAGCCTGTTGTAACTATGCTAAAAATAATGGAGGCTCTCATCCCATGTGCATGGATGCTTTGAGTTGTACATGTGCAGAATGTGTACGATAATCCTGTTGAAAACCTATATCTAGCCATTAGTTTGAGGATGGAAGGCTATGCACTTAGTGAGTTTGGTGCCCAGCATCGACCAGAGACTAGAAAAAAATGTATTGAGGAACCTGTTGCCTCAGTTTGAGATGATAGGTTGTGGGATCCCAAAGTGTACCCACACTCGTTCAAAGAAGAGTTTATAGTGCCTTCTACTGTGATATTCTTCTTGCAAGCCACCATAATGGCCATCTTCGAGAACTTGTCGATGACCACAAAAAAAAAGTCATTTCCATGCTTAGTGGAAGGAAGGCCTGACATGTAATCCATCAATATGGATTCCCAAAGTTGACTAGGGGTATGCATCAGGGTATAGAGGCCTTTCTTTTTGATGGTCAGTTTGGCAATGGCGCAAGGAGTGCATGATCTGATGTACTTCCCGACATCCTGTCGAAGATTTGCCACCTTTTTCTTGACCCTGAAATTCCGAACAACCCGACTATAGTCTGCTTCCCAAATCATCTTGGGAGGCTCTCTTGAAGGAACACAAAGGTGACCCAGGTGGCATAATAGGGCATCCTTGAGGTAAAAATATGGAACATGCTGACCCTCCAAGAGTGTCTAGTATGCATGGACGAATTCTGGGTCGCTTTTGTAGAGAAGTGGCCAATTAGAAGTCTCGTGCCCATAAGAGTTGAGCACGGTGGTTAACGCCATGATCGGTGGTTGAATGAGGAAATATGAAACATTATTGGTGCTTCCCTTCTTAGACTTGATATTCAAATGGAACTGGTGCATGATGTGGACCACTTGTGATGGCGATCATTCTGCAATTCCTCTTGGGTCTGTATGAACTGCAGGGGTCAGTGGTCTGTGTGGATGACCATTTCCTTCCCCAAAATGTATTGCTTCCATTGTTAGCAAGCTTGCAAAATGTAATACATCTCGGTGTCATAAGTGGGATACTTATGGATTGTGTCTGAAAGTGTCTCACTGTGATATGTCACTGGATGCTCGTGTTGAGTAAGGACTTCCCCAATAGCATAGTCAGAGGCATTTGTCTCGACCTCAAATGGTTGTTGCAAGTCTGGTAATGCGAGCACTGGTGCCGAGCAAAGGCAATATTTCAAATTTATGAATGCCTTTTATTGAGATTCAGACCAAAAGAACTTTTCTTTCACTCCTTCCTTGGTGACATGACTCAAGGGCCAAGTGATATGACAAAATCCCAACATGAACATGCGGTAGAAGTTGGCAAGATCTAGAAAGCTGTGGAGCTCTATCAGAGTGGTTGGGGATGGCCAATCCCAAATGACTTAGATCTTGGCTAGATCCACATACACCCCTTGTTCATCAATAATGTATCCCAGATACTAAACATGGGCCATGCCAAAAGTGCATTTCTCCAAATTGGCACATAACTTGTGTTGCCGCAGTGTTTGGAGAACTTGTCGGATGTGGTGGAGGTGCTCTTCCCAACTTTGGCTGATGATCAAGATGTCATCCAAGCATACCACTACAAATGAGTTGGTGAATGACCACAAGATGTCATCCATTGGCATCATGAAGGTTGTAGGAGAATTCGTTAATCCGAAAGGAATAACCAACCATTCGAAAAGGCCCTCCTTGGCTTTGTAGGCAGTCTTCCACACATTAGAGGGTTTGATTGGTACCTGGTGATATCCTGACTTCAAATCGATCTTGCTGAAATATTTTTCCCCCTTCAGTTGGTCCAAGAGGTCATCAATCTATGGGATTGGGCACCTACTATGGATAGTGATCTTGTTCAACGCCCGATAGTCAATACAATGTCTCTAAGTCCCATGCTTCTTCTGTACTAACATGATCAGGCTCCCACAGGGTGATGAACTTGGATGGACTAGACCTTTCTGCAGTAGCTCTTGAATCTACCTCTTGATTTCATCGTTCTCTAGAATGGAGCACTAATATACTAGTCCAGTGGGCATCAGTGCACCTGGGGTCAGATCGATGGAGTGCTTGACCTAGCAGTGCATAGGAACCCTTGCAGGGGAGGTGAACATGTCATCATACTCCTCCATGACCTTGTCCACATGTAGTTGTTGTGCGGAGGGTCCCTATCTGTAGATCATGGCTACCGTCTTCTTCTTTCTTTTAGGGTGTATCAACAGGAAAGCAAATCTCCCAGTTTTAGAAATGAGGTTGTTGCATTGTTTTGCAGCACCCAAAGAGATGGCAGTAGGCTGTGCTGCCTCCGGTATCTTGTACAACATATCTCCCAAATTAATGATAACAACATAGGGCCTTGATTAATACACAACATGTCACTTCCACAAGTATGGTTGTCCTAATAATACATCACAAACTTCAAGGGGAGAAATTTCATGCAATACCTCATCCGTGAAGGGCTCGATGTTGTATGGAAGGTGACACTTTTGGCTCACGCGAAGATCCTATCCTTGGTGAAGCCACCTGATGGTGTATGATTGTGGATGTACTGTGGCCGGTAAGCCCAGCTGCTTCACAACCTCTGGTGAAATGAGGTTCTTTTGGCTCCTGCTGTCAAGAATGAATTGTAGCAGGGAGCCATTTACCCACATCTGGGAGTGGAAGAGATGCTCCTCCTCGTCTGGATCTTCAAGTTCCTCCTTTTGGATCATCGCGGTGGCAACGGTGGTGTTGGGCTCTGCATCGATAATCTACTTCCCTTTGTCATTCCCCTTTTCACATTCTGACTCAGAGTTGGAACATGCATATGATTCTGAAACCTTTAGCTCGGCCACCAGTGACTACTTGGCCTAACATTCACTTGTGTTGTGAGTGGAGCTCTTATGGAACTCACACCACTTTCTCGTGTCCTTTTTCGCCTTTGTGGAAAAATTCTTTGCTTGCAGCTTTGGCGGGTTGTCTTGGGCTGCCCCACCTTGGCTTTATCCGTTATTCTGTAGTTTGGGGGCACCTTTCCCTTTCTTTGGATTCACTGATCCAAAGTCTTGCTTCTTTTGTTTCAACTTTTGCTCGACCTTGATGGCATATCGGTATGCCGTGCCGAGCAAGGAGATGTTCAAGAATTCTATTTTTTTCTGAATGTATTTTTGTAAGAAACCGCAATATTTGAGGATCAAATGCTGCTCCAAATCCTTATTACCCAACTTTGTGCGAAGGGTATGGAAAATATTGGTAAACTCCAGCATGTCTTGGTCCCTTCCCTACTGCACCGTGGTGCACTTTATGTATTGATCCTCATAACTTTTGATAGGGTAGTACTGCTCCTTGATGGTATCCAAGAATGGATTCCAAGTGGGTGTGGCTGAAAATTTTGAGCTTGTACTTTCATCCTTCTGCTTGCAGTAGGTTTCCCACTAGTCCTTGACATGGGGGGCTGCTTTGAGAAGAGTGAAAATAATATTTTCCTGACTAGAAAAATCATGAACAGAAAAATAACCCTCTAGCAAATTTAACCATTTATCGACGACATCTGCATCTATCTGACCCTCAAATATGGGGATTTCAAAATTAACTTGTAGCTTAAACGGTGTGGCATTTCCAGAGTAGCTATTGGAAGTCGATGCGTCACCCCTGAGTAGCCGCTAAAGGATCTTGGCAAAGTTGTCCATTCACAAACTGGGAATAGCTCAGAATAGCACACACAAAAGAAAACTGGGAATAGCCGGGAATAGCACAAACAAAAGCACATTGGCAACAATAACATTATAGGGCAAAAAAAAGCCAAAAAAATCCAACAACTTCTATCACAAACACAATCACATTTCCTAACAACATCTCAAGGTAAAATAAATTTAATGCATGCTAGCTTTACATGTAGCATAAATATAAGCATACTACCAATAACAACATTTCATGCCAGAAGAAATCTAGTGCATGCTATATTTCCTTCTAACACAAGCAAAAGCATGTTACCAAGGTGAAGGAGATCTAACACGTGTTAGATTTCCTTCTATAATAAACAACCAAATTGAAAACAACAATATTGCATAGCAAAAGAAATCTAGCACAACTTCTAGTCCAAACACGATCACAACATTTCCAATAACATTGCCAAGGTGATGGAAATCTAACACTTGGTAGATTTCCTTTTATCATAAACAACCAAATTGACAACAACAATATTGCAAAGCAAAATAAATATAGCATATTTTCTAGCCCAAACACAAGAACATTTCTAATAAAAATATTGCAAGGTGAAAGAAATTTAACACGTATTAGCTTTAGATGTGGCACAAATACAATTATACTACCAACAACAACATTGCATCCCAAAAGAAATATATTGTGTGTTATGTTTATTTTTAAAATGAATCAACAAAGTGTAATGGTGATTCTCTGTTATGAAGACCCATATGAAAAGTGGCGTAATGCTAATAAGACCAATGCAACTATTGTAGGATACCCACTTACCTTTCCCTTTATCCTACAAAAAACTCCCAGGTGTGAAGTCCATTTTTCTTTCGAGTGTTTGCTTGTAAGAGGGGAAAGTAATGAATAATTTTTCCTACTAGAATAAATTTCTTTCGGGAAAATAGGGTGGAAAACATGAAGCCTCATCTCCTTACCATGAAAGTAAGGCTAACTAGGCCTGATTAATATCCATGTTTGATTGTTAAAATTGGCAACTAGGGCCAAACTCTATGTGAGTCATCTTTTTTTTTTTAACTACATGGTGAATCGGTAATTGCCAGTCCTAATCTATGGGAGACCCAGGATCAATCCTCGTAGATGCCTCTATAACACCAGGAGTACATCCAAATACCTGCAAGTCAATATACTAAGATCCTATGATTTTAGCTAGAACAAGACTCTCGTGCCGCCAAGGTGGGGGTGGGGAACTTGCTCCTTGAGCTGCCACCATAGCAGGTCAGTGTACTCAATGAGATTTGAATCGCGGTCTCTTGGGATTCACCCAAGTAGACTTACCGTCAAACCATACATCACAATAACCATGTGGGTCATGCTATTAATGGAAGCTAATATTTTTCTTGGATCCCTCTCATCGAGAGGTGTAGGATTGTTCTAAAGATCATCTGATTCTGATAAGTATTCATGGAGATATGAATTTATTTGTGTTATGGGACAATTCGTCAAGGTCAGCCACCAACCAAATAAACCCCACTTGTGCTCAACATTTAGTATAAATATAGGTGGCCTTCAAGTCATTTTAACACACTTTGGATCTCTTCCTCTCCACCTCTCTTTAGGTTTTAATAGGAGGAGAGATCCTAAGGGATAATGCTGCCCTAACGGAAAGGGAAGCAGTCGGAACTGCCGGAACTGCCAAGAATAGCCAGAAAAGTTGAAACTATCACGAATAGCTGGAATTTCTAGAACTGTCGGGAATAGTCAGAATTGTTGGGAACATCCAAAACTGTTGGAACAGCTGGGAAGATGAAGTAGAGGGCAGAAGCCGGAATTGTCAGAACTACAGGGAAAATTCAAAACTGGCTGACTACTGGAACTACTTGGAATAGTTGGAAATCCAAAAAAGCTAGAACTGTCAGGAATAGCTGGAATTGCCGGAACTGCCGGAACTACCATGAATAGCTAGAATTGGTAGAATTGCGGGAACTGTTGGAACTGCCAGAGAAGCTGGAACTGTCGGGAATAGGCGGAACTACCGAAACTGTTGGGAATAGTGAGAACCAGTGATCAAATTTGAATGTCAGGTCTTAATTTTATTTAGAACGATGCACATTCAGGTCGCCCTTTTATAATGAAAAGCATAAAAAATGCAATTCAATTGATAATAGTAAATTATTTTCAAATTTCTTTTTCCAAGACAACATACTATTGGTTGCCAATGTCTTTACAATGTTGCAAGCTGTAAGATATTCCTCAGTTTATCAAGAACAATAACCCCTTATAACATAGTTTAAAGTCCAGTATTTAGCATACAAATCATACCACTGTAATTGAAAAGTGACAAGCTAACTGTGTTCATAACATTTATGTTTGCCAAATGTTATGTTTTCTGTCTTTTTCCTTGAATTAATGTCATATTAAGAAGAGGTTGGTGTAATAACATCCAAAAAAGAATTTGTTTGAGTTTCCACCAATATTATGAGTTTCCACCTTGTGTTAATTAGGTTCTGGCAATAATTTTGATGGGTAAACTAAGTTTCCAAGAATTTTTTTCATGTTCAAATCTAATGTTTAAGCTTGTGGCATAAAAAGCAAAGCTCTAAAAAATTCTTTGTCTAAAAATTTTGTAGACTTTGAACAATAAACTATTAGTTGATCCCCATGATCAGAAGGCCATAGAAAATGTATTGCTAGAGCTAAAAACCCATGGAATGAATGCCACTATAATGGTTTGAGAAACATTCACCTTTTCTCCTGGCTTGAACATTGCAAAAAATATTTGTCTCGGGTCACTGTATGCAGGATGAGGCATCCCCAGTGGAAGACTATCACTATAATGGATAAAACTATGGGGGATAAATTGATGGGTGATTCCCTGAAGGAAATGTCTCTTTAGCTTTCTGTCGATGGCGAGAAATATTTTGTCAATGGCTCTTTGGATAATTCTATTGAAGTTGACAAACTTCTGGCACCAAAGGGCGACCCAAAACTTATTTTGGATAAACTGAAAAGGGCATCGCTATCTTTTAACATTGAAGAAACTGAACCTAAGCCAAGACCTCCAGCGAATAACCTACTTGTCTCAAACAAGTATCCTACACTAAGGAATAAGAATAAGCTTTTTGTTATCGCTTTGGACTACTATGATTATAGTGGCAACGTATATCCCCATATGTTGGAAATAATTCAGGAGAGAATCAAAATTGTGCGTTCTGATGCAACAACAACAAGATTTTCTAGTCTTGTACTATCAACTGCATTAACAGAGTATGAAACTCTGGGGATGTTGAACTCTGGAAATATACTACCTCTTGAATTTAACGCTTTAATTTGTAGCAGTGGGAGTGAACTTTACTATTCAGCAATTCCTACTTATCCTGATAACTTTGGAGGACTTTGAGGATGTCTTTCCTTTTATAATTTAGGTTGTTGGGACATTATGAATTATGCCTTATGCTACTCATATATTTTGTTAATTTTTTATTCACTGGATATTAAATATTTGGGACTTAATGACTTAGGCCTAACAAGGGATTAGTTGAAGGTGTTTTGGTTAGGATTTTGATTTGGATGTTGCTTCTAATGATAAGAGCTCAATTGAAATGTAAAATGTATTGGTGAGACAGGGGAATTTAATTTATTCTTATTACTATTTGATTCAATTGAACTGTAAACTGTATTGGTGAGACAATATAATTTATTCTTATTACTATTTGATTCAATTGAACTGTAAACTGTATTGGTGAGACAGTAGAATTTATTCTTATTACTATTTGATTCATTCATGCTATTAAGGCATTAAAATTTAATTTTTGTCTTGATGTTTGAATTGCATATTCTTAGAGGGAAGTGAAAAATATAGATATCAAAGTAGAATGAGTAACTTAAACATCTATTTGTATCTAGTCTTTCTCCTTCACATTGCATAAACAACAAGACCCAGATGTATATATTCGAGCATAATGTGAAGTTCTGTGAAATCCAGTATGCTATGAAATTATGAAATATCTCGAATGTTCTCCTCTCCAAGTGCTTAAACCTTGCTTGACAGGTGTCTGCTGAATGATGCATCTATGATCCTCTCCAATCGTCATCAAACCTTGCTTTAGGGGCAACCTGCAGGCATAACCACTAACTTGCATCATATGCACAAGTTACAATTAGAAAAAGAAATTCAAAAGGAAATTGTTGTTTTTGAAATGGGAGCAACTCCAAATTTGGAAACTGTTGTTTCTGAAATGGGATTTAACATCAGTTGAGAAAGGAAATTCCCAAGTTCAACCATTGTAATTTGTGATAGACCCATAGTGCACTGAGCATTTCAAATTTGGAATTCCCAAAATTTGGATTTTAGAAAAAAATGAAATTAAAAAAAAAAATGGGCAGGTTGACAAATTAACAGCCCTTCTTAAAAAATTTTATAATATTATTCTAATTTTCATTTTAAATGGAAAAATTCAAATTTTAACTTGTTTTTGAATAGTAAAATTTTCTTCCTACTTCTAGAACGTGCCAGAGGCCCTTTGAAGGGCTCTAATGTGTTCAAATTTGATCACTGGCGGGAGCTACTGGAACAACCGGGAAGCTAACATAGAGGGTAGAAGCTAGAACTGTCGGAACTGTCGGTAAAAGTCGGAACTGTCGAGAAAAGCTGGAACCGTTGGAATTTTCGAAACTGCCAGGAATAGCAGGAATTGCCAGAATTTCCAAAACTGTAGGAATTTACAGGGTAAGTTCCTCAGACAGAACACCAAAGGACACCGCTCACAACCAGATCACAGATCAATACACTAGTATTTTGACATGGTTAAAACCCTCAAAGAGGGAAACAATCCACGGCCTGAGCCAATGTGGCCACTTCAGGAAATTTATTAATAAAAGAATGAAAATTTAGATAAGCTTCTCTCGTGAATGGTTAACCTACAAATGACCCTCCATGCGCGTTAAATAGAATTGATGGACCAATCGGGTGGTAAGCCATGGATCAAGTGTTGGTAATACCAAGGAGAGAATGAACCGTCGGATCACTACATATCATGACCGTCAGATTGTAAGTTACAAATGTACATAGTAAAGAAACACACTTTACCTAACTCTATACTAGACCAAGTTATACTTAACTATTCCTATGTGTCGAAATATCCTAACAAAAACTGATGGGAATAGCTAAAATTACCAAAACTGCTAGGAACTGCTGGAACAGGAAGGAAATTTGACATAGAGGGCAGAAGCTGGAATTGCCAAAACTTCCAAAATTGTTGGGAAAAGCCGAAATTACCGGAATTGACAGGAACATCCAGATTTGCTGGAACTGTCGGGTCTACCGCAATTGCTAGGAACTGCTGGACCTACCAGGAGTTGATATTTTTTTGGGTCCCTCTCATTGATAGGTGTAGGATTGATCTAAAGACCATCCAATTCCAATAAGTATTCATGGAGATATGAATTTATTTGTGTTATGGGACAATTCGTCAAGGTCAACCAACAACCAAATAAACCCCACTTGTTCTCAACATTTTGGTATAAATAGAGGTGGCCTTCAAGTCATTTTAAAACACTTGGGATATCTTCCTCTCTACTTCTCTTTGGGTTTTAGTAGGAGGAGAGATCCTAAGGGATAACTCTTCCCTAATTTAGAGGGAAAAAGCCAGAACTGCTGGAACTGTCAGGAATAGTTGGAAAATCCGTAACTGCCAGGAATAGCCAGAATTGACGGAACTGCCAGGAATAGTCGGAACTATCAAGAATAGCCAGAACTGATGGAACAGTCGGGAAGTTGATGCAGAGGAGAAAAGCTGAAAATACTAGAACTACCGAGGAAAGCCGAAACTACCAGAATTGTTAGGAAAATCTGGAAAAGCTAGAAAAGTTGGAACTGCTGGAACTACCAGGAATAACCAGAATTTCCAAAATATTCGGAACTACCAGAACTGTCGAGAATTTCTTGAACTGCCAGGAATAGCCAGAAAATTAAAACTGTCGGAACTGATAGGAATAGCCGGAATTGCCAGAACTACCATGAATAGCCAGAACTTCCGGGAACAGTCGGAACTGCTGAAATAGCTGGGAAGCTGATGCATAGGAAAGAAGCCAGAACTACCGAGAAAAGCTAGAAATGTCAGAACTACACGGAATAGCCGTAATTTATGAAACTGCCAGGAATAGCCAAAATTGTTGAAACTGCCAGAACTACCAGGTACAAATGGAATTATTGGAACTGCTGGGACTCCGAGGAATAGATAGAATTGCTAGAACTGTCAGGAACATTTGGAACTGCCAGAACTGCTAGAACTATTGGGAACTCCCGGAACAACGAAAGAATCTGTCTCCAAATGAGAGCATCATGCAAGAGACAACTAACTAACATAGGGAAAACCGTATGGTACTAAGCAACAAATACACCAAGCATACAATGTTACAACTAGCATGCAAGGGATAGCTAGCATGCAACAGCAGGCATTGTCATGCGGAAAGAGTTATTTTTACGGACAAACCTAACCTCCCTAGGAGACTAAGACTCTCTAGTGACAAACAAGACAAACAAGAGCAATCCTTCTCTAAACATACATTATTCTATGAGAAACCAAGTGTTGTTCGATCCTACCTCAAATCCAACGCTTGTTGTAGCAGTCCAGCCTTGCTGATCCAGATGAGCTCCTCCTTCACTTTAAGACCTGCATACACTAACAGTCAAACGATTACATAACACCTGAATATTTCATAAAACAAAGCATATTCATCATATAGACCAAGGAGTACATGAAATAATTCATTAACAACAAATCATTGAGAAGAATGGACTTATTTGTATTAAGGAAACAAAAAAGGAACCATTACAACCTGAGCCTTGGTGTTGTGCAAGCTCCTCCCAGGGTCCAACAAGAGATTTCCTCTACTTTGACAAGCTCACCCACTTCCAATATGGCAACAAGAAAGGATGGTAATCTCTCCTCACAAGTTAACAATGGAAGTCCTAATTCCAGCAGCATTTACCCTTTGGAATGTTCAGCTTTCAACCTCCCCTCCTCTGGCCCAATGCCTGTATTTATAGTGTTCTAGAGGAAGTTATCCAGTTCCAACATCAATGGGATACTCCCTCTTTTGGATGGGGTAGCTCCTCTCTTGATGGGATAAGTTCCTCTATCATAGGGATGCATGAACCATCTGGAGGCGCTCAATACACGTCAAACACTCTTCTAGAAGGCTCTAGAAGTGACCACAAGTAACTTTTTAAAGATGAAACTCGCGCCTTTTGACCTTTACAGGGGTACGCACCCATCCTTTGGCTTACAGAGCGTACAAGTATGCAGGTACAGTGTGTTTGGAGTGCGTACATGCAGGAAAGGTAGAGAGAACCTGCGTACCCAGAGATAAACATGTTTTTAAGTGACTTTCTCTCTTTTTGAAGTTTGACATGAAGAGCAGAGGTATGAGGCTTGACAAGAAGGATAATATGACTATTGATGGAGCCATATTAACTGCAGATAGTCATGGTGACAAATTTCAGTGTAACAGATTGCCCCCTAAAGTACGAAGCCTGTAATAGATAAGGGTGTTATATCATATAGGAAGGGTGAAGTACTTTATCATTTCGAGGATCATCTTGTGGAGAGCCCGGTCAGAACCTGCATTTTTCAACACAAAATATATGTATAAGATCATATCATCGCTGAGGTAGGCATTCCCATACAGATCAAAACTTTAACTATTGGACTAACTACTCTGATACACGAATGATTTCATAATACATCATAATCATAGACTCGTGTAGACACAGTATGGGTGCAGCCTTCTATTTATGATTGGTCTACAACATAATGAATACAAAACTCCTCGCAGCGTGGATGGTGGAAACTAGATCCAGGGTCTTCATCTCTACTTCCCGAATTGGTACGATTCTAGCCATGTGAATAAATGAGTCGATGTCGAACATGGTCGAAACCACTTGATTACCAGTCAATGATGTAAACTGTTAACAAGCATGAGAGAGACCACCAGTAATGTCAATGGTTCTCAAAGTACCCAGCACAATCCATGAGATGTGAATGAATGAGTCGGTGTCGAACATTTCATGGAATCCTTCGATCGCAAGTCAATGATGCAAACTGGCGTCGAAGGTGAGAAACCTGCCATTGATGCATGCAGACCTCAAGGTACTGACGATTTCTAAGTCAACTCTCTAGATAATGTGCTGATGTTGATAGACAGCGACTCGTCGCAGGCAAGCCCACAACATGAAACCATAGTTCAAGTTGAAGAAATGTTGCTGCAAGGACTGACTCAATGATGACACAATGAATGATAGGTATTTTGCGGTTGAATGTTTTGTTTACAGACCTGTTGAACACATAATGACACAACAGATGGTTTGGCGATGAATGACTCAAAGTCGACTCCCATAACCCGGCTAAAGATGTCAAATGATCTTGGTCAAC
>APFE031561009.1:0-12256 GCA_000404065.3 Pinus taeda | reverse complement strand
TCCTAAGATTATGGCCACTAAGGTTACCAACAGCAACAAATATACCTGGGGGAACAGTCTACACTCCGACAGCACGCAAGGGCAGAGCAACAAGCTCAATCCCCTTACCGGCTCCTTGACAATGGTCAATCCAAGGTTTACCGATAAGTGATCCCCTGGCTCCTCAACAATAACCTAAGGTTTACCATTTGTAATATGTGCGTGTCTGGCGTCGTTCCCAACGAGGGAGGATTGATCCCCTCATTGGTTCGGACACAAGCTCGTGCTTCTCCTTTAAGAGGAGCTTTCCCAGAATACAAATGTAGTAGCTGGATTTATTCTATCACAAGATAAGCTACTTGTTTAGTTTAATAGTCTTGGAGAGTTAATTACTCACCTACTCCAAGACACTAGCCTAATCTATGTTGGTGCTTCAGAGCCCTAGAAAATAAAAATTTCTAAGTTAATTTTACTTTAAGCGATGATTTTAATGGTTGTTCTTTAGGACAAAGGTAATGGAGATGAAACTTGATGGTGTATAGACTCGACTCCAATTAATTCTCTAAAAGATGCACCTAAGATGATTAGATAATTTTCTCTTTTCAATGAACGTTCTAATTAAGAGAGTTGAGGGAATGCAATCTTTTCGATAAAAACAACTTTCTCAAAAGACAATCAAAGAAACATTTCTCTTTATCTTTCAAAGCGCACAAAACATGACCACTCTTTACTTGACGAAAAAATTCCTTTCTCTTTCAAAGACGTCAAATGTTACTCTAAAGCAAATGTCACAAAGGAGATCGTTGATATTTTCCTAATTAATAAAAGCATGAAAAACTAATCTAATCAATGCAATTTCAAGACCTATAAACTATGAAAAATCACTCAAAAGCAAATCAAAGGAAATGTACCTAATCTTTCACTAACAAGTTAATCTAAGAAGCAAAAGCTTACTAGGATGATTCCGGGATGTTTTTCTTGGCAATTATTAATCCGAGGACTAGTTTATCCAGAATCACAAACTAATCAAAACAAAAACTCAATCTCGTTTTGTTCTTTTTGAAAATGAAATTCACAACTTTGAATGAACAAGTTATATTGAAATTTTGCAAAGAGGCAACACAAAGGTAGGGCGCTCACGAGGGTAGATTTTGCGACTGGTCCGACTCCTAAGAAGACTGACAAAACCAGAGATATCTAAGGCTTTGCAACTTCTAAACCCAAAGTCACTACAGGACCAATATAAAAACAAAACCCTAAGGCTAAAATCTCAAGGAATTTCACTAAAACTTTCGACACTAATGGAACAAGTGCAGGTGAAGATTTTTGACAGTCAACCAGTGGATCTGGGCAGTAAAGACTAAGAAAAACAAAATCTAAAAGGAAAAAAGTGATGAAAAAGGAAATTTTCTCAATTTTAACAGGGTAAGCAGGCAACCTGTTTAACCAGGTGCGTGTACACTCTGTGTACACAGATACAGTGCGTACAAGTACGCACTGTGTCTAACGCAGAGGGTGCATACTACTGTAAAATAAAGAAAACCTAAGTTCTAACTCGACTCTAAGCTAAGCCACCCAAAAACACAGTCAAGCAACCAAAAAACAAAAGAAACAAGACTCTTTTCAGATCAAAGTAATGCTCAAAGGAAAAATCAATCACATCAATGGATTCCCCAGCGGAGTCGCCAATTTGTTATGCGGAAAGAGTTATTTTTGCGGACAAACCTAACCTCCCTAGGAGTCTAAGACTCTCTAGTGACAAACAAGACAAACAAGAGCAATCCTTATCTAAACATACATTATTCTATGAGAAACCAAGTGTTGTTCGATCCTACCTCAAATCCAACACTTGTCATAGCAGTCCAGCCTTGCTGATGCAGATGAGCTCCTCCTTCACTTTAAGACCTGCATACACTAACAGTCAAACGATTACATAACACCTGAATATTTCATAAAACAAAGCATATTCATCATATAGACCAAGGAGTACATGAAATAATTCATTAACAACAAATCATTGAGAAGAATGGACTTATTTGTATTAAGGGAAAAAAAAAGGAACCATTACAACCTGAGCCTTGGTGTTGTGCAAGCTCCTCCCAGGGTCCAACAAGAGATTTCCTCTACTTTGACAAGCTCACCCACTCCAATATGGCAACAAGGAAGGATAGTGATCTCTCCTCACAAGTCAACAATGGAAGTCCTAATTCCAGCAGCATTTACCCTTTAGAATGTTCAGCTTTCAACCTCCCTCCTCTGGCCCAATGCCTGTATTTATAGTATTCTAGAGGAGGTTATTCAGTTCCAACATCAATGGTATTACTCCCTCTTTTGTGGGGTTAGCTCCTCTCTTGATGGGATAATCCTCTATCATAGGGATGCATGAACCATCTGGAGGCGCTCAATACACATCAAACACTCTTCTAGAAGGCTCTAGAAGTGACCACAAGTAACTTTTTAAAGATGAAACTCGCGCCTTTTGACCTTTCCAGGGGTACGCACCCGTCCTTTGACTTACAGAGTGTACAAGTACGCAGGTATAGTGTGTTTGGGATGCGTACACACAAGCAAGGTAGAGAGAACCTGCATACCCAGAGATAAACATGTTTTTAAGTGACTTTCTCTATTTTTGAAGTTTGACATGAAGAGCAGAGGTATGAGGCTTGACAAGGAGGATAATATGACTAGAGATGAAGCCATATTAAGTGCAGATAGTAATGGTGACAAATTTTAGTGTAACAGGCATGCTAAGGATAACAACCAAACTAGGGACAAAAAGTAAGCAAGATGCAGCTAGCACATAGGTCAGTATGGCAACACGGTATAGCAATGGCACATAATGTAGTACAGTGATGGGTACAATCATGATTAATGAAGCATGATGAGATGCAACAGAGTGATGATGGGTGCAACATGGTGCAGCACGATGAGGTGCAACATGATGATGAAATGCAGCACAATGATAGGTGAAGGAGTCACCTTGGAGAATCAGTTGAAGCAACATGTCTTCAACTGATCTCATGTATCATCTTCTTATATATGATCTATGCACTAATCTAGATAAGTCAAAATGTTGACTTTTGTTGTAAATGTACTATCTCTCTCTCTCTCTCTCTCTCTCTCTCTCTCTCTCTCTATGTTGAACTATTGAAGAACATATAAGAAGAATTGATCAAGGGTTTCCCCATACTGGGGTTTGTCATTGGCTAGCACCACATCTTTTTTCCTCTTGTCTTCGCTTGTCTTTTGCGATTTATGTTTATGTTCTATATGTAGTTTACTTTAATGCTAATGTGATTGCTAATCTGGAAAAGATATTGAGCTAACTATGAAAATTGAAATAAATTTCTCTAAGCATAGAACATACCTAAATTGACACTGAAGAACTATATTAGTGGTAAAATTTGTTGTTTTCACAATGATTGGTAATGTACCTTGAAAGACACACGTGCTATCATCTTCATAATGTTAACAAATACACATCCATGACATCTCTAGTTCTTCCAACATCTATGACATAATCAACGTAGTTGAAGCCTTCAATATTTCTCGATCCAATATTCTTAGAAGAATGTGGCAGGGTCAAAATTTAGTGTCCAAGCAGTTACTCACCTTTATCACAAGTTGACCAACTAGTTTTCCTATTCTAGATTACTCTCAAGATCTCCTTACATGCCACAAACAAAAGAAGGTATTGTAAAGACAAACTCTCTCTGTTCCTAAAGGAAACCAATCTATGTTTAATAACAAAAGATATTTTTTTGTTATTTTTGGAACAGATGCCTTGAGAACATTGCCAGAGAAATCATAATACATGAAGAGTTTATATACTCTCAAAATCTCCCAAGATCACGTAATCACAATTGAGCCTCAACAACTATACAGTTATGAGGCAGCCTAACCCATATTCATGTAATCATTTTTCCTTTAGATGATTATGTAATAAACAACTATATAGACAAATATGAATTCTATTGACAAGAATCTATGAACCCCTACGAAGGTATTACAAAGAAAGTAACATATGTACTAGGAAGATCCACCTGAAGAAATTAATTCTTGCTAGCTCAACCAATAGAGGTCGTTGTGCACTCTACAGGTACCAAGCAATAATCCCACACAGCAGTGTCCAGGTTTTGCTAGCATCTTATTAAAAAAAGTTTCATTTCTACCGATGTAGGTTGACCATACCAATGTAAATTTTCATTGTTCAAAAGTTTAGGGCCTGCTTGGTAAAAACATGCATGTCATATTCAGTGACTATAGGATACTCTGAGGTAGATTCAGTAATAAATTTTGTTCATCAATAGAGTTTTGGCATTTTCTGGCTAAGTTAATCCACCAACACCACAATTGTTGTGAATAACCTAGTCAAGTCTCAAGAAAGTGCCTCTTTTGTCTCGTCTCGATATCAATCCATGAAATGGTGGAGAGCCTGACAACCTTCTCTTTTAATCACTCAAACTAGACCAAATTGACAAGCTGTATTCCTACCTAACCAAATGTTTTCCATTTTTTTGCTTCCTCATAAAAATATATCAGTATAGGGGATATCCAAATGCAAAATGTACCTCTCGGCAGACTATTTTAACACCATGTTTTAGGACATTAACCCACTCGCCTTTGTTCTGTGGTGACTTTCCAAACCCAATAGCTCCTACATAAGATTTCTCTCATATTGAATCTAAAACCATTTAACTATGACTAATTGGTAGCACATATAATTTGAAAGGAAGGGTCATAGTTCCAATTTTGGACCATTTAGTCAGGTTTATAGCTTAAATGCAGTTTCATTCTTTGAGTTAAACTATCTTTGACATATATGATATAACTAACCTAGTCTATTATTATGTAACTACTACAACAATCCATGAAATGTGCATGCAAGGTCTAAAATCAATGCTTAACTTGGCTTCCATAGTAATGTTCCACATTTGAATGGATTTCCCAAAGATTGCAATGTGTTTATATAATGCTTCATGCATCTATAGTAAAAACTAAATGCTATATGCCAAATGTGTTTGTCAAACGTTGCTTATGAATGCGTAGATAAGATTAGTGTATTTCATATATTCTCAAGAGAGAGCCTCTTTTGTCTCATCTCTATATCAATCCATGAAATGGCGGAGAGCCTAACAACCATCTCTTTTAATCACTTAAGCTACACCAAATTGACAAGTTGTATTCCTACCTAACCAAACATTTTCCATGTTTTTTCTTCCTCATAAAAATATATCAGTCTAGGGAATATCCTGATGCAAAATGTACATCTAAGCAGACTATTTTACTACCTTGTTTTAGCAGATTAACCCACTAGCCTTTGTTCTGTTGTGACTTTCCAAACCCACTAGCTCCTCCATAAGATTACTCTTGTATTGAATCTAAAACCATTTAACTATGATTAATTGGTAGCACATACAATTTGTAAGGAAGGGTCATAGTTTTAGGTGTGGACCATTTAGTAAATTTTATAACTTAAATGGAATTTTCATTCTCTGAGGTAAACTATCTTTGACATATATGATATAAATGACGTAGTATATTTGTATGTCACTACTACAACAATCCATGAAATGTGCATGCAAGGTCTAAAATCCTTTCTTAACTTGCCTTCCATAGTAATGTTCCACATTTGAATGGACTTACCAAAAGATTACATTGTGTTCATATAATGCTTCATTCATCTCTAGTAAAAACTAAAGTCTAGCTTCCAAATGTGTTTGTCAGATGTTGCTTATGAATGCATAGATAAGATTGGTGTATTTCATATATTCTTAAGAGAGAGTCTCTTTTGTCTCATCTCTATATCATTCCATGAAATGGTGGAGAACCTAACAACCTTCTCTTTTAATTACTCAAGCTAGACCAAATTGACAAGTTGTATTCCTACCTAACCAAAAAATTTACAAGTTTTTGCTTTTTCAAAACAAGATATCAGTCTAGGGTATATCCTAATGCAAAATGTACATCTTAGTAGACTATTTTAACACCTAGTTTTAGGAGATTAACCCACTGGCCTTTGTTCTATGGTGACTTTCCAAACCCAATAGCTCCTCCATAAGATTAATGTCATATTGAATCTAAAATCATTTACCTATGATTAATTGGTAGCACATACAATTTGCAAGGAAGGGCCATAGTTTCAGGTTTAGACCATTTAGTAAGGTTTATATCTTAAATGGCAACTATCTTTGACATATATGATATAACTAACCTTGTCTACTTTTATGTCACTACTACAAAAATCCATGAAATGTGCATGTAAGGTCTAAAATCATTGCTTAAATTGGCTTCCATAGTAATGTTCCACATTTGAATGGACTTCCCAAAAGATTGCACTGTGTTTATATAATGCTTCATGCATCTCTAGTAAAAACTAAAGGCTAGATGCCAAATGTGTTTGTCAAATGTTGCTTATGAATGCATAGATAAGATTGGTGTATTTTATATAATCTCAAGAGAGAGCCCCTTTTGTCTCATCTCTATATCAATCAATGAAATGGTGGAGAGCCTAACAACCTTCTCTTTTAATCACTCGAGCTAGAACAAATTGACAAGTTGTATTCCTACCTAACCAAACATTTTCCACAATTTTTATTCCTCATAAAAAGATATCAGTCTAGGAGACATCTTGATGCAAAATGTACATCTCAACGAACTATTTTAACACCTTGTTTTAGGAGATTAACCCACTGGCCTTTGTTTTGTGGTGACTTTCCAAACCTAATAGCTCGTCCATAATAGTACTCTTGTATTGAATCTAAAGCCACTTAACTATGATTAATTGGTAGCACATACAATCTGCAAGGAAGGGTCACAGTTTCAAGTTTGGACCGTTCAGTAAGCTTTATAGCTTAAATGGCAGTTTCATTCTTTGAGTTAAACTATCTTTGGCATATATGATATAACTGACCTAGTCTATTGTTATGTCACTACTACAACAATCCATGAAATGTGCATGCAAGGTCTAAAATCAATGCTTAACTTGGCTTCCATAGTAATGTTCCACATTTGAATGGACTTCCCAAAATATTGCATTGTGTTTATATAATGCTTCATGCATCTCTAGTAAAAACTAAAGGCTAGATGCCAAATGTGTTTGTCATATGTTGCTTATGAATGCATAGATAATATTGTTGTATTTCATATATTCTCAAGAGAGAGCCTCTTTTGTCTCATCTCTATATCAATCCATGAAATGGTGGAGAACCTAACAACCTTATCTTTTAATCACTCAAGCTAGACAAAATTGACAAGCTATATTCCCACCTAACCAAGAATTTTCGATGTTTTTTCTTCCTCATAAAAAGACATAAATATAGGGGATATCCTGATGCAAAATGTACCTCTCAGCAGATTATTTTAACACCTTATTTTAGGAGATTAACCCACTAGCCGTTGTTTTGTGGTGACTTTCCAAACCCAATAGCTCCTCCATAAGATTACCCTCGTATTGAATCTAAAACTATTTAACTATGATTAATTGGTTGCACATACAATTTGCAAGGAAGGGTCACAGTTTCAGGTTTGGATGACTTAGTACAGTTTATAGCTTAGATGGCAATTTCATTCTTTGAGTTAAACTATCTTTGACATATATGATATAACTGACCTAGTCTATTTTTATGTCACTACTACAACAATCCATGAAATGATCATGCAAGGTATAAAATCAATGCTTAACTTGGCTTCCATAGTAATGTTCCACATTTGAATGGAGTTCCCAAAATATTGCATTGTGTTTATATAATGCTTCATGCATCTCTAGTAAAAACTAAAGGCTAGATGCCAAATGTGTTTGTCAAATGTTGCTTATGAATGCATAGATAAGATTGGTGTATTTCATATATTCGCAAGAGAGAGCCTCTTTTGTCTCATCTCTATATCAATCCATGAAATGGTGGAGAGTCTAACAACCTTCTCTTTTAATCATTCAAGCTAGACCAAATTGACAAGATGTATTCCTACCTAACCAAACATTTTCCATGTTTTTTCTTCCTCATAAAAATTATCAGCCTAGGGGATATCCCGATGCAAAATGTACATCTCAGCAGACTATTTTAAAACCTTGTTTTAGGAGATTAACCCACTGGCCTTTGTTCTGTCGTGACTTCCAAACCCAATAGCTCCTCCATAAGCTTACTGTCATATTGAACCTAAAACCAATTAACTATGATTAATTGGTAGCACATACAATTTGCAAGGAAGGGTCACAGTTTCAGGTTTGGACCATTTAGTCAGGTTTATAGCTTAAATGGCAGTTTCGTTCTTTGAGTTTAATTATCTTTGACATATATGATATAACTGACCTAGTCTACTTTTATGTCACTACTACAACAATCCATAAAATGTGCATGAAAGGTCTAAAATCAATGTTTAACTTGGCTTCCATAGTAATGTTCCACATTTGAATGGACCTCCCAAAACATTGCATTGTGTTTATATAATGTTTCATGCATCTCTAGTAAAAACTAAAGGCTAGATATGGGAAAACTCATTTTAAACTTTACAAAATACTTTAAGGTAGTTTTTGTTCAAATTATCTCTCTATCTAGTTATATTTGTATGTCTTTATGAGAAGCAAGAAAACCTTTTGGACAGGAGGTAGAGGGGAGACAGGACAATGTCTATGATAACTTACAGTCTAGAAAATAGATAGCACATGTTGTTAATGATGTCAAGAACAGTCTGCCTCTTTTTCATTTTGTAGTCTCAATAAAGGAACCATGTCATCTCTCAAAGGCCTCCAAGAAAAAAATGAGAATGGCAAAGAAGTAATTCCAGTACCTGGGTTTGGTATTCTTTTTCTTCCACCTTGCAGCAATTAAATGATCAACATCATTGTTTCATGGACTGTCAATAGGGAGTAGTTCAAAGAGGAAGAGGAATTCTTTAACCGTTCATGCAACTACTGCATGGGCACCTAGAATTAGCTATGATAGGAATCCATAGAGTGTGCCCTTACAAACTTGGGTGAAGATGGCTCAACTTAGTTGTCAGAAGAACAATTATTTTGTCGACCAATGAGGTAAATTGGATTCACCTTTATGATAGCATGAATACTAGTATTATTTCAGTGATTTTTGAGGCATTTCCATTCACATATGATGATAAATAAATGTGTTTCAACTATTTGAATCACGGTACAATCACTACCTTGACTGCTTTAAAGGAAATTCACTACTCAAATGGATTTGGTTAAGCCTCCCGAAATATGATTGTGGGAAGATTTGCTTGGCATGAACTAGGGTTAATTAATAATTCTTACATCTATCCTTAATCATCACAGAACATGACAAATTGGTATTGGCGTAGCATATCCAATCAAGGAAGTCCAAGCCATCAATTCTCCAAACTAGTACTGAATTACACACAGTAGTAGTACCATGTTGAAATTAAATTATAATTGAAAACTACCACAAACATATTAGATGGGTCCTATTTTTCTGTCTTTCTATATACGATGTTCATATAATAGAGATAAATATCGAAAGAAATAGATTGCTAATTGCTTCCAAAGATAACAAAATAAATTTGGAGACTCCAATTCACTAGCCTAATTAGTTCATTGGTCCAACTTCAGGGTTTTACCAAGTTGCAGACTGGCATTCTAGGAATATAAATGATAAATTATAATTAAACAAATGTTGGCACACATTCGACCATACTACATTAGTCCCTTCTTCTGTTCCTCCATAAATAATGCTGATATACTAGAGATAAAAATGAATATCAATAGGGTATTTATTACTTCCAAAGGTGGTGATTTTTTTTTTAATGGTTTGCTGATTCCAAATGGAAATGGATACAATAAATCTGTATATGGATATTCAACTCTTTTCAAATAAAAATAGACTCCGAGCATGACCTGCACAAATATGAAATAGCCATCAATTCTCCAAACTAGTACTGAATTGCACAAGGATTATAACAATATAAAATATGTTCAAGGAACACGAAGCAGCATTGTTCATAAAATTCCATTTCTCACCTCAGCACAAGCACAAAACCGAATCATCTCTATGTTGTACGCTTATGCTAAAGAAGCCACAAATGCACATAAAGATGCACCCTAAATAGATGTGCTAATACCTTTCTGTTCATTCAATGAAGGTCAGTTGGCCGTTAGAGTTGTTTTGAGATTGCATGAAGAGAAGGATAGTACTTTTCCACTGAAATTAGGATCATTCAGCGTATTTAGAAAGGAGAAAAATTAAAGAGGTATATGAATTAGTTTTGTTATTGTGTTTTGTTGTTTAGAACGATCAGGTGATATGTGTTCTTCAAAACATAAGTAGAAAAAGGCCTGCCATTTAAATGTGTATTCTTGTAACTCCATTTTTTCTTCATATGATTAGATAACAAGCAACTATAAAAAGTCAAACAACCTCTGCATTCCAATAAGAAGACTCTATATCCCCCTCTCCATGTCTTGCAAGGAAAGGACATACATTGAGAAGAGTTTATATACTCTCAAAACTGTCCAATATCACATAATCACAATTGAGACTTAGCAACTTTATAGTTACGAGTCAAACTAACACGTATTCATGTACTTTATTTTCCTACATGAAAAAATGATAAACACAGGAAATGAAGATTTGTTGAATATTTCCACCATTGATACAACCCATATGCAGTTCTAGGTAGGTAGAAACCATGTTTCTACCCCGAAAGATCAACCATATGAAATGTATGATGAAGATCATGCTTTCCTTTCTAATAATTTAAATCCTGAATACACATTTGAGGTAAAAGAAATACAGTTCAATCAACTAATCCTATTTTCACAGGCACTGAAAGTAAGGGAGCTGTAGACTTTCATGGTAATACACTTGACACGTCAAAATTTCATTGTGAGTTTTAGTAGGAGTAACGTAACCCCCATGTTGCACTTTGATGTTGATCATGATCCTATAATAAATAAAGGGAAGTAATCATGGTTTCCTAGAGTTTGAGGTTAATATACTTTTTCAAAGCCAGCAAAGCAAAGATGTGATCATTATGATTATATGGGTGAAGAAACAATTAATTTTATAGTTAAATCCTAAAATATCCTATATCATGGAATCTGACAGTCCTTCTATTTTTTATTCCTATGATTTGAATTTATTCCTCAAGCCAAATGGGATAGGGAAGTCTCATCCTTTTACTCTCAATACTCATATGGAAGACAAAATTATTGACATATGTGATTGATATTGCTTGGTAGACAAACAAATGGTATGTTATAAACACACAATTATTGAAGCTTTAAGTCATAAAAATCCATTTCCACCTATAGATAGCTCTATTGTTGACAATAACAAAGTTGAACAACCATAGAAGATTGATCAAACCTTTAATGAAACCCTCGATGACATATACAACTACAGTGCTGAGAATGAAAACGATGTCAAGAAAATAATTGATGAAGAATATATGCTTGACCAAATAAAAAATATTCTCTTCTCCATGAACATGTTGACAATCATTCATGCACTAGATTTTTAAAATGAAATGTAGACAAAAAACCTCTAACAAATCCACATGAAGTAAATTTTGAGGGACAATTTTGGGGCCTGGAAAAGGTGCACTCATAGGGATTAAATCACAGTGAAGAGAGGCTCCTTCGTTGTCCCAAAAGAAGGTTCTTCATCACAGCAAGGAGGCTTCCATATGCTATCAAAGGAAGCTCCAAAAGAGCCCTAGTTGTAGTCTTCTATTCATAGCTAAGACGCAATCAAAGGGAGCCTAAATGAACCCCTAAACCACAATAAGAAAGAGACTCAACACACAGTCCTAAAGGATGTGTTTTATGTGTTGTTCAAGTATAGAGACCTAGCATGTCTTAGCTGCAGTTTTTAAGCCCAACCTCATTGAACGGAGAAGTCCCTACAATTGTCTTATGAGGAGGACCTATACGCTATCAAAAGAGGTCCTAACCAGTAGTTAAGGAGGGTTGTTACACTGAAATTTGTCACCATGACTATCCGCAGTTAATATGGATCCATCAATAATCATATTATCCTCCTTGTCAAGCCTCATACCTCTGCTCTTCATGTCAAACTTCAAAAAGAGAGAAAGTCACTTAAAAACATGTTTATCTCTGGGTACGGAGGTTCTCTCTACCTTGCCTGCGTGTACGCACTCCAAACACACTGTACCTGCGTACTTGTACGCTCTGTAAGCCAAAGGATAGGTGCGTACCCCTGTAAAGGTCAAAAGGCACAAGTTTCATCTTTAAAAAGTTACTTGTGGTCACTTCTAGAGCCTTCTAGAAGAGTGTTTGACGTGT